>AYEL01079392.1:0-89399 GCA_000484575.1 Olivierus martensii
CATCTAATAATACCAAATACTTCATAAAAAATAAAAAATTTCCAACTAAAAAATTCAAAAAACTTTAAAAAATTTTTCCAACTAACGAAGATTATTTATGACTGTAATTTGATACGCAGAGTGTAATCCGATACATTGTGTAAACAAACAATCGTATTATCCATCCAACGGATGAAATACGGTATTCTACTACACAAATGTTTAAAATAATTGTTTATTAGCCATTTAAAAATTCAAAAAACTTTAAAAAATTTTTCCAACTAACGAAGATTATTTATGACTGTAATTTGATACGCAGAGTGTAATCCGATACATTGTGTAAACAAACAATCGTATTATCCCTCTCGCAGATGAAATATGGTGTCCTGACCTTGTGTAAACAAACAATTGTATTATCCCTCTCGCGGATGAAATACGGTATTCCTAAGTACACAAATGTTTAAAATAATTGTTTATTGAAATACGGTATTCCACTACACAAATGTTTAAAATAATTGTTTATTAGCTGTCCTGACCTCGTGTAAACAAACAATCGTATTATCCCTCTCGCGGATTGTCCTGACCTCGTGTAAACAAACAATTGTATTATCCCTCTCGCGGATGAATTGACCTCGTGTAAACAAACAATCGTATTATCCCTCTCGCGGATGAAATTCACCTCGTGTAAACAAACAATCGTATTATCCCTCTCGCGGATTGTCCTGACCTCGTGTAAACAAACAATTGTATTATCCCTCTCGCGGATGAATTGACCTCGTGTAAACAAACAATCGTATTATCCCTCTCGCGGATGAAATTCACCTCGTGGTAAATAAACAATTGTATTATCCCTCTTGCGGATGAAATATGATATTCTACTACACAAATGTTTAAAATAATTGTTTATTTGCCATTTTTTGTATTCTACTACACAAATGTTTAAAATAATTATTTATTAGCCATTTTTCTTGTCCTGACCTTGTGTAAACAAACAATTGTATTATCCCTCTCGCGGATGAAATACGGTATTCCTAACTATTTATCCCTCTTGTGGATGAAATACGGTATTCTACTACACAAATGTTTAAAATAATTGTTGACAGATGAAATACAGTATTCTACTACACAAATGTTTAAAATAATTGTTTATTAGCCATTTTTTGCCTATTTTCTTAAAATAATGTGTGATAAAATACTTTTTATTTTATAAGATCCTTTTCTTAAAATAATGTTTGATAAATACATTTCATTTTATAAGAAGTATTGGTATGTATGAGAATGTCGACTTTGTTGAAAATTTATTTATTTTAATAAGTACGAGAATGTCGACTTTGTTGAAAATTTATTTATTTTAATAAATATTGCTCAATTTGTATACGTAGCTATCATCCGGCCATCTCTATAGATCGGAAGAGCATGACAATGTCGAATTTGTTGAAAATTTTTTATTTTAATAAAATATTGCTGTAATTTGTATACGTAGCTATCATCCTGCCATCTGTAGTTTTAATAAATATTGCTGTATATACATAGCTATCATCCTGCCATCTGTAGGCCAGATTTAGCACTGATAACATAGCTATCATCCTGCCATCTGTATGTCAGTTTTATCACTGATTTTTGATAAATTATTACTTGTTATATGTTTTTTACTCAAGATTTGTCTTAGTGCCTTTTAAAAATGGCGGATGGTGAATTATTTCTCTGTATTTAGTCATTCTGTCATTAATTTTTCAAAAAATAGTTAAAATATAATAATAACAGCATTGTAATTTTTCAAAAAATAGTTAAAATATAATAATAATAGCATTTTCAAACAGGATAGTGAATTATTTCTCTGTATTTAGTCATTCTAAGTCATTAATTTTATATGTTGAATTATTTCTCTGTATTTAGTCATTCTAAGTCATTAATTTTTCAAAAAATATTAAAATATTATAATAGCATTTTCAAACAAAGGGGATAGGTTGTCATAGCTTTCCCCTTAGTAAACATTATGTAACTAGCCCACAGCCTCAAGTCATGTAGTTGACTTTGGATGGATGCTATTGACAGTAATTATGCACCCCTGGTCTACTAATTACTTGTTTCAACTGCAGATAACACAAAAATTATTGTTTAAATTTTTGTGTTATTTTTAAAATATAACTAATGTAAACAACGTCTACAAATTACTTGTTTCGACTGCAGATAACACAAAAATTACTTTATTATTTAAATTAGTTATATTTTAAACATTTTTATGTTTAAAATATAACTAATATAAACAAAAAAATAAGCTGATTTGGAAAACTGTTAGATATTTCCTGCCACAATCTAAGATAATGACTTCCGCATCGATCATCAAGCGTGGTATAGGTTGCTTTGTTTCTCTGATAAGTTAACAATTTTTAAATAAAATTAATATATCGAATTTTGTGTGTGAAAAAATGCTAAAATCATATTATTTACAAGGGGCTAAACTTTCCCAAATTATAATTAATTGGATCAAGATATCTGTAAAAAAGTAAAGGTAAACTAAGAAGGAAACGTGGAACATGATAGAGCAAGTCAAACAAATTCGGACAATCCATTCTTGAATTTTTGGCAGTCCAAAGATGGAGCTTATATTAGTAAATCCGATTAAAAAGCGAATAAAAAATTAATTAAAAATTTAATTAAAAATATACATTTTAACAAAATTTTGGTTACTATGATAAAAGAATGAAAAATATGACAAAAAATGCTATTTTGAAAATTTATTTTTCAATATAAATAAAAATAAGGGCACCAGACCCTGTCAATAACTTATTGACAACAGAGTTGTAGCAGGTCAACTGCCTGTCAATAACGTATTGACTCTGAAGTGCAAAGGATTAAAGAATTGCAAAATATCTTAGAGAAAACTATTAATGATGTTTCAGTAACAGGGTAGTTTGCCAATTTTCAAAATTAGTACTTATCAGTGATAAATTACCATTTTTGAACCCTAGTATACATGTATGTATATGATAATTAAAATATTATTTTACATATATTCATTCACATCATTATTTTTATTTTCTTGAATCAATTTAAAACTGATAATTCTCATTCTTTCTTAATAAATTAATTCTAAATACTCAAATTTCAACTTAAATCATATTTAGTTATAAAATAAATTCTGGTATTTAATAATTTATTCTGTGCATAATAGATAAAAATATTTGAATTTCATTTTCATACTTACAAAAGAATCTGGTGCTGGAAATTCATTTTCCATATTTAAAGAGAGAGGATGTTGAATTGACAAATTACTATCTGTAATTCCATCTGAAAAATAAAAATATTAAATACATTACTGACTACACATTATTATTATGATTATTAATCATCATCATCATCAAAGCTGTTCAAAATTTACTCCCACTGTTAGCAGAGTACAATTTCTATTGTACAGGTTAAACTAAGTACAGAGACTAGAAGAGTGTATTAACTGAAAAACAAGAATTTATCAATAATACAAGTGTTGAGAATAATAGCTATCTGTAATTGTAGTATATTTGAATGGATACAAGTCAGTTTTAAGCTATCATGTAATTTCACAGTATGATTCCTGAAGTAGATAATATAATTGGCACTATTGTAATTTTATTTAATTTCATTTGCAATTTCAATTCCATTGACAAATAAATGTATTTTTCAAGTTTTTCTGTATAAATAGTCTGCAAATTATATGAGTATGGTATTGCTATGTCAATCAGAAATGTAATTTTATGGGTATTATCAATAAGTGTTATGTCTGTTTTGTCTATCATCATAAGTTCTAGTCTAATATAATTTATAACTACTATTTTCTAAAACAATTTCAGCCTTATATTTCTAATAAGGCACTTTTTCCTTTATTAATTTGTATTTATGAGCAAGTATTTGATATATGATTGATGAAACTTAGTTGTGCCTATGTTTGTAGTCTGAGTGATGGATTTACATATGCTTGTTATGTGGTGAATGCTTTCAGGTTTACTACTACATTTTCTACAAAGACCTGTAATTAAGTATGTTTCATGTACGATATGTTTCCTGTAATTGCATGTGTTTATTATTTGATTTTGGATTACTAACATGAACTGCTCAGTCTCTGGGAAGAGTTCACCACAATCCTAGCCAAGAATTTGATCTCATTTTATCAACATGAAGTTGATTAAATTTCTGATTATATCTTCCATATAGAGACTTCTGATCCAAGTAGATATTTCTTTTAAAATCGCTAATATTTACAGACACGAATTTTGAGCATTTTGCAATAGATGATAAATAGATGCTAATTTATGTGAAATTCATAAAATATGCGAATAGATACTAAATCAGAAGTAACTCTAAAATTAGTTAATTTTTAAAAAATGTTACTATAATATAAATGTATATAACAAAAGCTTTTGTCAAAGATTTTGTCTATGATTATTTACCATAGAGAATAACCATAGACAAAACTCTGTGGCTACATTACTGTCATTATTTGCGTGTGGTTGTCACAAGTTCTATTTATTCCATTAGTGCTTGTCGAGAGGCTGGTACCTAAACTAAAGTTTTTCTTTTTAAAGTGTGTATCAACATTAAGAAATTTAGTATTTGTAATATAAACTTTTTTTAGCCTTAAAACCCCATGGGGAATACCAAAATTAATATTTGTGAGAGAGCAATTGCATACAAAGCCCATGGAGTGTACAAGTATATAAGTGATGCTAACATTTTAATGTGCAGACATTGTAATTGTTGAATGGAATATTTCAAGAAGGATAATTTGGATAATCATTTGAAATTGGTAAATCACTGGAAGACAATTTGCAAGCATTCTACAATTACAAGTACTATCTGATCCACGATCACAGTCATTATAAATGCAAAGACGAAAAAACAATGATAAATCGGAATTTATTAAAGATTCAGTTAATGTGTGTGTCTCAAAGCCAATATAACATTGGAAAAATTAGATGATCCAGGAGTGTGTCCAGGAGTGTGCCAATACTTCATTAAATATGTTGAAGGGTCGGGAGATTTACCCATGTACCGATCATTTGCAAAGAGTATATGTACTGATTTGTGTGGCAGGATCAAAAAATAAAATTAAAGATTAAAAAACAAGACAATTGTAATGGTTGATAAAACCTCAGATAAAATTGAAGACTGTGACCATATCATTAATATTTTAATAATTGTCATGATCATCTGTTATTTTTGTTATGATATCTTTAAATTGTATGTATATAATTAATTGTGTTAAAATGTATTGAACTTGATTATTATTTAAATTTATGTTTAATAAAAATAGATGAAATAAAATTAGATATTTTAAATGCTACAAAATGCCAAAATGATAAATCCAAAATGCTAAACATGATAAAATTAGATGCTCAAAATACATGTCTATAGTAATATTGTATTTTAGATTATTATCTTTTAAGTTAAGTGGAATTAGATTACTGTCATTGTGTACTCTGAGGATGGGAGATAGAACTCCCTTGTTGGCGTCTCCACCTTGTCGAGGTGAGGGAGCTTGAGAGTTCCAAGGACCCTGAGAGCTATGCCAGTGGTAGCTTTGCTACTGGTAGGGTCTCCCATGCCAGTTAGGTTGAAGGTAAGGGGCCAGACTAAGAGCACCCTACTCAAACTAAGGTGTAAAGTATCATGCAGAGAGTTGAATGGCACTGAGATAGTAAAAGATGCAGTGACTCTAATGATCCCTTCAAGGCCCCTGGCGAAACCTTGTCGTATTTAGCCTTCCACCTGTACTGGAGAATAACCAGGTGATGACTTTTTGTGTTTCCTCAAGTTAGTCCTTTTGTTATGGATTCTAAAACTGATAAAACTTTTTTGAGGGGACTGCTTCTCTGCCCTAACATGGGGTTGATGGTTCTGGTACCTCATCTGAGAGAGCTGGTGCTACCAGCATGCCCCAGGGTGGTAGGACGGTGAAGCAGCCTCCTGGAGTTTCTATTGACTCCGGGAGTAAACCTAGTCCACGAAAGGCGCATTTGTATAGAGTGGTTAGGCAA
Source organism: Olivierus martensii (assembly GCA_000484575.1). NCBI lineage: Eukaryota > Metazoa > Arthropoda > Arachnida > Scorpiones > Buthidae > Olivierus > Olivierus martensii. The sequence goes on from AYEL01079392.1 coordinate 5,994, forward strand.
AAGCAGAGGAGGGCTAGGAGGGAAGCTGCTGATACTGGTGGTTCTCAGCTATCGGCAGCTCAACTAGCTTCTTTGTCTGATTCTCCTGTCGATACCCCAGGTGCTGGCAAGGGAACCATAATTGCAGTTTTTACCCCCTCTTCTGGGGAGGGGAGGCCTGCTAAAAGAATCCAGAGCTCTCAGCCAGGGTCAGTACTGACTTCTCTTTGGCTGGCCATCATCAAGGAGGGCTATCCGGATTCCAAGATGGTGGCGGATGAGGTTGATTTTCTTTTGGGGAAGATCTTGAGCACTGTGGATGGAATCACTTCGGGGGATCCTTTACCTCTGCTCAAGGGCTATACCTTGGATAATGGTGAACTCATTTATACTTGTATAAATGAACCTGTTGATACCACTGGTGTTGGCAAGAGGACCAGATCTGCGGTTTCTACCCTCTCTTCTGGGGAGGTGAGGCCTACTAAAAGGACCCAGAACTCTCAGCCTGGGTCATATTTTGAAGTACTGACTTCTCTTCAGCTGGCCATCATCAAGGAGGGCTATCCGGACTCCAAGATTGTGGCTGGCAAAGTTGATTTTCTTTTGGGGAGGATCTTGAGTGGTGTGGATGAGATCCCTTTGGGAGAGTCTCTACCTCTGCTCAAGAGCTATATCTTGGATAATGGTGCACTCATTTATACTTGTATGAATGAGTTCACCTATCAGTGAAATGAGTTCACCTGTCAGTGCCTCACCCAACTTTTAGATGGGTGTACTCTTGGACGGGATTTGCACAAGGGTTATTCCTGCGAAAAACCCACCCAAGCCTGTCAAGGTAGCTTATCGCACCGCAGACACTCATATGCAGGACACAAACCAATTTTTGACTTGACTCTAAGCATTCAATCTGAGATTCAAGACTGAGAACTGGAGGGTTTTGGGTTGTAGTAGGGATGCTATTGGACAGTGTTTTATTTTGATGGCTGATCTGGCTTCAGCCTAAGTCATCAAAGTGGCCAAGTTTAAGGTTTTTTCTGCTGTCAATCAAGGTACCTTTAACCTTTACCGCTCCACTACCTGGTTAGCCGAGACACGCCTCCTCCGTCCTGCACTCCTATAACATGTCAGCCCAGTCAAAGTTTAAAACCCAATAACTTTGTTATTTTTGCTTAAATCAAGAAAAAACGGTTAAAATCTCAAAATTTATCATATTCTTTTGTATTAACCAAAAATTTGATTTTATGTTGATATTTTATTAAATTTTTAATTAACCCTTTAATTCCAATTTAATCCAAATCAATTAAATACATTGTTATCTTTGGACCACCAAAAATTCAAGAACAGATTGTCCGACTTGCTCTATCATGTTCCACATTTCCTTCTTAATTTATGAATAGTTTTTCTTTTTCTTTCTTACTGCTCTAACAGGGATTAAACTTTGATTTATTTTTCTAGCACTATTGAGCAGACCAAACTACTATATACTTTAAAGGAACTATTTATTGAGTAACATTTTCGGTGTTAAAACACTCTCATCAGTTCATACATTAATCAACAATTCTATTTATCCAACATAAGACAACGTCGTTATAAATTGAACTAGAATAAAAATATTGTAATGTGCTTTATAAATTTTAAACTTATAACATAATAAACTGTTTAAGTAGTCTGTGAAATTTAATATATTTAAACTGTCCTTAATAAAAGGGGAAGGCACTTGCCATTCTATCTATAAAACTTACATAATAATATTTAAAAGCAGGTATATAAATTGATTAATATATTAGCTGATGAGGGCATTTTAATGCTGAAAACGTTACTCAATAAATAGTTCCTTTAAAGTATATAGTAGTTTGGTCTGCTCGATAGTGCTAGAAAAACAAATCAAAGTTTAATCCCTGTTAGAGCAGTAAGAAAGAAAAAGAAAAACTATTCAGTCATATAGCTGAGCCAGCTAGATCTTATGGAGACATTTTGGAAAGAGCTAAGAACATGGTCGATTAAGCTACAGAAAGCAGAGAAAACATACAAATTTTTGAAGCAATGTAGACTCAACGGTGTTTTTCCTAGAACCTTCTGGAACATAAAATTACCAGTTAACTCTAAGAAAATCTTACAAAATACGAGGAGAATTTGCCTTAAGATGGCAACAATAGATGCAAGGAGAAGAGTCTTTCAGCTAGTCGAGAAGAAAAGACAACATGATCCTGTAAAATTTAATATAAACCCGACCGAGTTGGAAGTTAAACAGTCTACCTTAGAAAAAATGAATTAGCATATATAAAGAACAAACTTAAAAAGAAGTATGTCAAGAAAATAAAATGGCTAATTAATTGGCAGATGAAGAGAATTAAACAAGAAATATCTAAGCTGGAAAATGTATTAACAGTATTTATAGCTCAAAAACCATCAAAGCACTAGTTAGCAGTTTAAAATATATACAAAGATTTTTATTAAAAACGTTTTCGGTATTCACAGTATACCATCTTCAACAGTTTTTGAAAAGCTTGAATTAGTATTAACATAGTTGGAGATATAAGCATTCCACTATTCGTAGAAAAGATTGTAAAGAAATGCCCTTCTTATGCTATAAGAACGGTAGATGAAATCCAAGAAATGGTGCCACAGTTCGAAAAATTGTTATCAGTAGGGAACGACATGGACGAAATGCAGAAAGAAAGATTTAGATGGAAATTCTTAGAGGAAGCGATAAGAAAGAAGAAAAAGAATGTAGAGCAGGACAGACGAGCAAGAGAGGAAAAGCTTCTGATCGAGCAAACTTATAGATGGCTATCGAGAACGAATTGTCGGTAATAAGGGAAGATAAGTCTAAAAGACTGGTAGTACTTAAAAGGAAAATATACGATGACTATATGGAAGAGTATATTAGACAGACTGAGGCGGAACTTCTTAGTAAAGACCCAACGATAGTGCTGGAAAAGAAATGTGAAAAACTATTGAAGAACAAAGACTTACCGGAATTTCTAAAAGTAAAGAAAACGACTAACTCGGCCTGCCCTAAATTATTTGATTATGCCAAGACACATAAAAACCCATTGAAGTTCCACCCAATTGTGGAGAAATGCCAATCACCCACATACAACCTCGAAAAAGCTATGGCCAAATGGATTAATTCACATTTAACAGGCTATCAATACATAGTAAGCTCGGCAGCAGAATTTATTACGAAACTACGTGAAACAAAGACTAGCAGAAGATCCAGTACTTACTACTCTGTATTTTGAAAAACTTTACCCCTCTCTGAATATAGCACAGACATGCATATGCTTATATAGATTCCTGTTGGAAAATCTCCCGACATCGACGCACAACCCAAAACTATGTACAGAGCTTGCAGACTTATTTTGTTATTTTTCTTTTTATAGGTACAATGGAATATTCTACAAACAGAGAAGAGTGTTCCAATAGGGAGTCCCCTTGCGGGTGTTCCAGCGAAATTAGTACTGCACTCTCTAGAGGAATTCACAGTACAAAGTATAATTCAAGAGGCTGCCTTATACATCTGCTACATAGACAATATTTTTGTCATATGGAGTCAAACAGATAAAACGGAAGAGCTGCAGAACGCCTTAATGACAACGAGCTACGGCCTCAAGCTTAACCTCGAACAAAAAGAAGAAAAACTGATACATTTCCTAAATGTGCAAATCATATACGAGCCCCCTACGATCTTTGTATACAGAAAGCTTTCTAATATTGAAGTAATTATACCTAGATGGTCCAGTGATAGATGGAAATATAAGAAAGCAACCCCCACAATTATTACGAGCTTAAAGTATTTGTATTGTTTGTATATTGTTATATATCTTCCAATATTTATTTTGCTGCCATAAGTAGTAAAATTATACTTATAATCATTCAGTTTTTCATAAGTATATATAGATAGTCCTCTGACTTATGCCTCTCTCTTATTAGACTCACTCTCTCACTTATTGCACTCGTACTTACGAGGATGATGTAATCAGCAAACTCTGTGAATGGTCAGTGCAATTCCATGAGTTCGATTCCCGACCGAATGATCTGATATAAAGAAAGCATTATTTTTTATCTGGTCTTATAGTTTTATGTTCTTTCTGTTTATATATTATAACTTATAATGTATGGTGTCGAAATAATATTAATAAAGAAAATTCCATAAATTTTCAATATTTATGATTTATGATCATTCCGACTTACGACAATGGGGGTCGGAACTGATCCATTCGTAAGTCAAGAACTATCAGTATATACTTATATATATAGGGTCGCTAAAAGTATAGAAACGGCTTAATATTTTGAAAACGATTTATCGGAATTCTTTGAAATTTAGCATCAGGTTAGGAGTATTTACGTCTTGGCATCTGTAACTTTTTCAACTTTATATCGTTATTTATTTTCGAGATCCAAGACAAATTTCACTTTTTTAAAGGACACTAGGTTTCAGTTTGTCCATATTTAAAACGAGCATTTCATCATGAATTCAATGATGTAGCACACGCTATATCTTATCTTTTAAGAAAACCTCAAAAAGATCCATGTTGTCTTTACTGCGACATTGCTAATTCGTGGCGATGATTCATTCATTTACGGATCGTTTTTGATTTTTCGATAATACAGTATGTTGAATACTATTATTATTATTATTTTCCAAACTTAAGATTTCCGTATCTTATTGACGGTTTTGCAATATTCTTGTAGAATAGTGTCCCACTTCCAACTGACGATCCGGCCATACCGAAGAATTAGCAGCGATCGCAATGAATTATTCATCGCTATGAAGAAACAACGTCCCAATAAAGTCAACATGAGTTTTTTTGAGATTTTCCTAAAAGATAAGATAAGCATGAACTACATCATCGAATTCATCATGAAAATTCTCATTTCAAACATGATCAAATTTACCTCTAGTTCCCTTTACAAAAGTGAAATTTGTCTTAGATCTCGAAAACAAATGACGATTTAAAGGTGAAAAAATACAGATAGAAAGACGTAAACACTCCTAAAATTATGCCAAATTTCAAAGAATTATCATAATAAATATATACATTCCCAGGCGGCCGGATGGCCGAGTGGTAACGCGTTGGCGTTCCACGCTGGAGGACCTGGATCTGGTCCCAGATTTTTTTTTGTGGTGCTGGGCCCGGCCCGGTGATCCCTGTTCTTCACCATCCGGCCACCCTCCAGAGGTGTGGGTGCAGCCAGTGGTTGGAACTGACCCCGCCCTCTTAGTAATCTCCCTGATTGGAAAAGGGTCGTAAAATATGCAAAAAATATATACATTCCCCGGCGGCCGGATTGGCTACGTGGAAACGCTTCGGCTTTCCACTCTGGAGGACCCGGATTCGAAACTCTGGTCTCACCCCTTGGAAATATTTATCATAGGGTCCGGGCCCAGTTCGTTGATCCCCATCCTCCACAATCCGGCTGACCCCTCCGCAGGGGTGGACAGCCTATGGAAGGCTTGTTTTGCCCCGCCACTTAGTACTCTTACTGAGTGGAAAGTGGCATCATCTGTTGACAAAAAAATATACATTCCCCAGGGATGATTTATATAAAATCAAAAATGGAAAAGTAACGCTATTTAAGCGACATCATTGGGCTATAATGATTACGGAATATGCTAGCAAGCTGATATTTTTGGATTACAACGATCGTAACTTCTTTGCATTTTTGGTAATTGAACAGTCTGATATGATTGTAACTGATATGATTATTGCGATAGAAATTAATAGTTGATGTAGAATACTGTGCTATATATTATTTCGTTAAACTACTGAAATTTGTATACAGGCAGTCCTCAACTTACGATGATTCGACATATGACGATTGGTATGTACGACGGCCAAAAATTATTACTAAAATGCTTTAATTTTGCCTTTGCATATACATACGTATATCACGTTACTTTTTTTTATACTCATCGCAGCATCGCCATTAGTTGACAAATAAAGCTTTATTATTGTATCTTGTCATAACTCTAGCATGCTAATAAAACTGATGAAAATTCCAATGTAAAAAAGGCGAGGAAAGCATTAACACTTCAGACTCCGAGTGTCACTTATCCACACGCCTAAATTTTAAATTCTTTCGGCCAAAATAAGCAAAGCGCGTGTTGGTGTGAACGCGATAAATTATCACATCTGGGGCCCTAGTCTCGAGTCTATCGTGTTACAACGCATTCGTGTTAGCAGGGCCCTAGTCTCGAGTTTATCGTGTTACAACGCATTCGTGTTAGCAGGTATCATGTGACACCACTCCCATGTTTAGACAGAATTGATAGGGAGTTAGCAGTAACACGTGACACCAACACGAATGCGTTTTAACATGATAAACTCGAGACTAGGTCCCCTAGAGTGTCAGAAAATCTTGACTTAACTGTCTCCGCTCTGCAGTTAAACTCTGCTTTCATTAATTATCAACCGCGATCCCATACATAGAATAGAGATTAAATATTTAAATTTAACCGTTATAAGTTAATTAATAAAAACCTAATTTATAAAAATATTAAAATCAGAAAACAAACAAAGCTAGATTTAAAATAGTCCTCGACTTACGTTAGAATCGACTTACGACGGAGATGTTGGATTGGAACCCCGTCGTATATGGAAGACTACCTGTATTATATAAAATGTTATAATTTTATTTTAACCTGTAGTATATCGCTAATTTGTTATCAGTTATATGTTATATTAATTAAAAAATAATGTCGGCCAGACGGCTGCATGGTAAAGCTGTAGCTTTCCACGCTGGAGGATCCGGATTTGAGCCGGATCCCCCCTCATACTTCCAATTTTTCAAGAGGGATCCGGGCCTGGCCCTCCGGATGGTTGAACCCCATTCTTCAACCATCTGGTTGACCCTATCATGGGCGTTGGCCAGTCTATGATGGGGTCTACAAATGGCCGCTGCCAGATACAGTATATCACTTACAATATGACGGTTTAATTTAACCTAACATCACCTTAAGAATAATATTAAATAAGGTAGACTTTGATAGACTTATGGCCGATTGCACAATTTCGGTTTAATGTGCAGAATACTTATTTGTAGAATAACTAACCCTTTCGAAAATCTAAAGATTAAGTACACACAGTGTTGCATGAGGCAAAAGTTAGCTATCAGCCTGATGGCGTGAAGACAGGTACTGCGCATGCTCTTTACCGTAGCAACTCGTTTGAACAAGAGTAGAGAATGGTAATATTTGTTTCGGAAAAAATTAAAAAGATATATTACAGAATATATAATAGGCTTAAAGAATAATTTTTTCAAAGTATGATTATCATCAGTTGGGTCCTCATTTTTACTTAAATATGCATTATCAATCATATATATATATATAGTGTTTTAAAAGATAATACATAAACTTCATTCAATTCAAGTATATGAATTCTAAAATGAAATGATTTCGATATATAATTCAAAATTAATATAAAATTAAATGACAGATCTTTAACAATTTATTCAGAAACAATTAATATTAGCCAAGGCGTCATTCTCATAGTAAACACATTATGTATGTTTTCAATAAAACTAAATCGTAGCTACCGTTTAAGATATCTAAATTAACGAAATAACATAATGCAATATATTCTAAATCTATAGAAATATAATTATTTTATAAAGATTTAATTCTATAATTATAATCATAAGAAATTTATATACAGGAATAAGCAGATTTTTCCAAAACTATTTTAATATTCAAATTAATTAAATAACAACAGATATTTTCCTTTCTCAAACTCAAAGAATATTTCGAGTTTTTTAAAGAAGTAACGTCGGCCGGATGGCCGCGTGGTAAAGCTATGGCTTACCACCCTGGAGGATCCGGGTTCAAATCCGGGTCCCACACCTCCAGTTTTTCAGGAGGGGTCCGGGCCCGGCCCGTTGAACCCCATCCTTCAACCATCCGGTTGACCCCATCACGGGTGTTGGCCAGCCTGTGATGGGCTCTACAAGTGGCCGCCGCCAGATACAGTATATTCCATGAGGATATGGCGGCGTAATCTAATTAACCTAACCTTAAAGAAGTAAATTGGTGGGCCGGATTGATCGCGTGGAAAACAATTATCTTTCTAACACAATTGTATAGAAATCGCGCTTTTGATTCTCATGTCCCACTATTTGGAAATATTTATCATGGGCCCGTCAATTCCCTTCTTCCACAATCTTCCTCCGTACATGTGGCAGCCTGTGGAAGAGTATATTTTTCACTCCAGTTATATTAATATGATATAATTAGCTTTATAGTTATAAATTCTATGTAAATATTATTACTGCAAATTAACAAGTTTCTTTATTTTCTCATTAAAATCTACGAAATAAGAATATTACCAGTTATACAATGTATCTAAATATTTTAATCAGATTACATATAATATTGGTTCGCCTGTATTATATAAAATTTAATAAAAATCAAACTCATGAATTACTTTTCCAGATAGCTAAGACATTGTGTTTCCCTTCAGTCAGTTGCAACATGTGTAAAGAAATGACGCACTGCTTTAATTAAAATATTTTTGGAATTACTTCCATAGTGAAAATAGAGCTGGAAAATTGCTTTCAATTTAGTTAAATAAACACTGATATGTTTCCATATTGTGACATTCATTGTTTTCCTATAAAATTAATCGGACCAATTTATTTATATAAACAGCAACGACAAGAATAGAATAACTATTCAAAACCACTGCTTCCAATAGATTAAGCATATTTAGAAAAATATCGATTAATGTATATTGTGTCGTAAATGAATGAAATTCTTTAAATTTATGTGAAACAATTAGGTACAAGATAATAATTTATATTGCCTGATATTACTACAAGAATAGTGTAGCCAAGCTGACCAAAATAGATCAATTAATATATTTAAAATATAATGTAAATTAATATATATGATAAGATGTTTTAGCATAAATCACAAAGAAAGTTTAATTCTTTTGAATCATGATTTGGTTTAATGGAACAGTAGTAAGCACATACAAATTTCACTAATTGGCAATATTAATCTATTTTCTCCCCTAAAAATTTTATTCATATCTTTGATTATCTCAAATTTTAATTAATTTTGTATAGATATTATCATTCTTGCTGCATCTTAAAAGATGCAACTTGAAGCAATAAAAGGATTTATACGGAACTCAGAAAAAGGAGTCGGCAGTGGCCAGATTAGATACAGGCGAGATTCTGGAATTATTTTTTATATTAATCACTCACTATATACAAATAACGATTCATTTATTGATTATGTAACAGTCATTAATGTTATTTGAATTAAAAAACGATTACAGGTAGGCCTCGATAGTTAGGTTAGGAGAGTGAGATGTCTGGATCCTGTAGAGATTGGTGAACTTTGGACAGAGTATATCAAATAGATATAAATGGACAATCTTAAGAATTGCTTTATTTAATACCCTAGGGTTAGATATACCCACTTTTAAATATTATTATGTAAGTTTTATAGATAGAATGGCAACTGCCCCCCCTTTTATTAAGGACAGTTAATATATATTAAATTTCACAAACTACTTAAACAGTTTATTATGTTATAAGTTTAAAATTTAAAAATATTGTAACGTGCTTTATATTCTAGTTCAATTTATAACGACTGTGTTCTATGTTGGATAAATAAAATTGTTGATTAATGTATGAGCTGATGAGGGCATTTTAATGCCAAAAACATTACTCAATAAATAGTTCCTTTAAAGTATATAGTAGTTTGGTCTGCTCGATAGTGCTAGAAAAATGAATCAGTTCTTAATTTATCCTTACTTCTATTTTACAGATATCTTGATCCAATAAATTATAATTTGGGAGTTTAGCCCTTTCCAAATAATATAAGGTTTTAAGGTTCAATATTTTCAACAGCACTAACCAGCAGTCAAGAAACAACAAGTTTTATTACTTTAACATAGTAAACATAAGAACGTTTTCGGTATATTTCTTTATACCATCCTCAGTTACATGCGTTTCAGAATACCTTAACGTTGGAAACTGGTTGAAAATATTGAACCTTAACGTTTGGATTCCAGGTAGTTCTCTAGTAGATGATAAACTTTGTTAATATGATTTTGCTGTTTTTCCACGCAAAATCCAATAAATTAGTTTTATTTTAAAATATATAAATTTCTATTTATCAGAGAAACAAAATAACCAATACCACACTTGACGATCGATGCAGAAGTCGGCATTCTAGATTATGGCAGGAAATATCCAGTGGTTTTCAAAATCAGCTGATTGTTTGTTTATATCAGTTATATTTTAAATATAACACAAAAATTTAAATAATAAAGTAATTTTTGTGTTATCTGCAGTTGAAACAAGTAATTAGTAGACTAGGGGTGTATAATTATTGTCAAACAGCATCCATCCAAGGTCAACTACATGACCTTAGACTATGGGCTAGTTACATTATGTTGACTAAGGGGAGAGTCACGACAACATATTCCCTTTGTTTGAAAATGCTATTATTATTATATTTTAATTATTTTTTGTAAAATTAATGACTTAGAATGACTAAATACAGAGAAATAATTCAACATCCACCATTTTTAAAAGGCACTGAGACAAATCTTGAGTAAAAAATATATAAAATGCAATAATTTACCAAAAATCAATGCTAAATCTGGCATACAGATGGCAGGATGATAGCTACATTAGCAATGTTTATTAAAATAAATAAATTTTCAACAAATGTAAAGATACAGTAATATTTATTACAAATAAATAAATTTTCAACAAAGTCGACATTCTTATACATACTAATACTATTAAAATAAAAAATTTTCAACAAAGTCGACATTCTCATATGTACTAATACTTCTTATAAAATAAAAAGTTATTAATCCGGAATTATTTAAGAAAATAGGAACAAAAATGGCTAATAAACAATTATTTTAATTCATATGCATTATTTTAAGAAAATAAGTAGAAAAATGGCTAATAAATAATTATTTCAAATATTTGTGTAGTAGAATGTGAGGAAGTTAACTCTGACCTGTCCTATTTTATTTTATAATGCACTTTATTATTTATCATTATTTTCATCATCATCTAACGTATTATATTTTAGTTTAAGAGTTGACTTACTTCCACACTCCCTGTCGTAGTGGTTAGCAATCATGTGTTACGGAATCAGAACCCGTCCTCCAGAAGAGCTGTCCCAGCTACTGACATCATCTAAATCTAAATAAATTTTACCACTTATCTGATATGAGAATGTAAAAATGATGTCATATTGAGACTTTGTCCCATGTCCTGCATTTTTTGTATTTTGTATTTATTTTTTTGTTTTTTGTTTTTGTATTTGTTTCTTGTATTTATTAATTAAAATCTGAGCATTTAATGGTGCTTCCTAAATTTTTACATTCCTGCAATTTTTTTTAAATTATGCTTTTACAAAAACTGTTTTGAAAGCCTCCTGTGTTGGAATTTTGGATAATTTTATTCCTTTTTATAAATTTATAGTATTTATAGTATTATTTTTTCCTAGTCTATTATGTTGTTATTATTCAAGTTTTGTGATTAGATAAAATTCAAAAATAAAATTTAAGTAATAATTGAATTTTACATACGAGATATAAAATATTTTAAATTAAAAAATATTATAACTACAAAAATATTGGTTAAATCTGTTAAAAAAACTATATTATTTCTTGTATAACAGGAGATGATTTTTGTTGAAGTTAGTTTTTTTTTTTTTTTTTTTTTTCAAAGTCAAAAATTTATCAAAAATACAGTTATAAACTATTCAAATGAAGGAAGAATAAGTTAATAAATATCAAATATTAATAACAACATTTCAAAATATTTATGTATTCTTTTACTACAGTATCCCTCCTATAACACGGTACATAGGTTCCTGAAAAACGCTGTGTTGTGTGAAACTGTGTTATATCAGACCTGGAGCCAATACAAAAAGGAGAGTTACATTCCAAAACCAATTAAAAACAAATAACTTTCTTTAATTCCACATAAGAAATTTAATTTCTATTAAGAATATTAATAACACAAAACTTAAAGATAGAAAAAATATACACATAAGACTCTAAAAAACAATTTACGTAAAACGAAAGAAAAAAAAGTATATAGTCTATATAACATTCACTTAATAATTATTTCTTCTTTACTGTTGTTCAGTTAACATCAGAAGATTTTTTCTTTTTAACAATATCTACTTCACTTTCTGAACTTTTTTATGCATTTAAAGTTTGTTTACTTTTTGCTCTCTTTACAAAATTTGTAATCTAACCCATTGCAATCTGCTACAAAACAATCGTTCCTTAACATATACTCAAAAAATTTATCAATAAAAAAGTTTTTCTTCTTTTGCATTCCTCTATTGAAAAATAAAAACTTATTTTTTATCCAAGACAAAATATTGGAACACCAATATTTTGTCTTGGATAAAAGAACACCAATTGAATATTTTGTGTTCCAAGACATTTGGAACACAAAATATTCAACTATCACTAATTAACTCAATTTCGGAATTAATTCAATTAACTCAATTTCAAATCAGAAATAGGAAATTCATTGCAAACTAGTGAAATTGTATTTATGACTAATTTGAGCAAAGTATTTCCCAATGATAGCATTTTATGTGTGTATTGTGTCCATAATATGGATTTACAAATTTAATGAAAATATTTTGTATTGTAGGAGAGTAAATATAATTTTCTAAATATCTTAAGTAAAAACTGTGTTGTAGAAGTACCAAGTTATATCAGGGTTTCCACAATTTTCAAATCATATTAGAGCGAAACAGTTTTGTAAGAAGCCATATTATAGGAGGGATGCCTGTATTATATGACGTAAGTTCATTGAATAAGTTACACAATGCATTGGTTTTTTAGATATTTTTTCTGAAATTAAGTTCTGAATTTCTTTATTCATAGTTTATTTTATTCACGGGACTTGCAAGTATCTAAAAATAACAAAGATTTTGTTGGATGACTAAATTACAAAATAAAAAAAATGGTTTTCTTCCAATGAATATAGGGAATAAAATTTCCTCAATAAAATAAAATTTAAAACATTTTACATTGTTATAACTTTTTCTCTTTTCATAAGGTTAAAATTTCATAAGATATTGTTGAAAAATTAAGTGAGAATTTACAATTTTAATTTTTCATATATTCATTAGACTTAACTTCTAAAGTTTAGCAGTTTCCAAGAGGTTAATTAAACTGATGATGATGGGTGTTGAGGTGCAATGAAACTTCTGTATGGATTTCATCAATCACATTTTGAGAAAGTAAATTGTTCCTAACAAATATGGCACTACAATGATCACATATGCTCTGCCTTAACTTACATGACTGGAAATTCTTTTGTGAATTGTTGATATAAGGATGCTATGTATGAACAAGTGTGTTTTCTAACATCTGTGAGAGTGAAATGCTCATAATAAAAATATTCATTTTAATTCATCCAATTTTTCTGTTTGTTCCAACCAGTTAAGATGAGTACAATGTCTTCAATAGTAATAGTATACTGCATATTATTCCCAGGTTGAAAAGATGAAGTTGATATGGAACTGATTGAAAAAGGGGTGACATAACCTTCTCATGAGGATGAAAATGAAAGACGTGATGTGGGGAACTACTGAAGGATGATGATGATGAAATAGTTTGGTCAGCATATTATTCAATGGAAGCCCACTGATCAACTTCTCATCACTGATAGTTCACATGCTACATCCAGTATTGGCTTGAGTGACTTACAATGACCCCTGAAAGCATACTTAGACTATATTCATTTCTCATGTGATTCATAAGTACTAAGAAGAATGGGGCAGTTAGTTTGGAATTGAGTCAATTGTTAAATCGCTAACAAACTACCCTTATCTACAAGTCTCATCACAAGGGGATTATTACTACACAATTTCAAATTATATAAATGCTGGAATTACCTTTGACCAATTTGAACCCAAATTTTTAGATAAAATGTTTCTTAATTAAAATTTACATAAATAAAAAATTTTATAAATCTGTTTTATTAAATTTTCAATATTTTGAAAAATACAAAATTACAAAACTATAATGTATTTTATTATTTTCCTTCCATTATTCATTTTATATATATTTTATTACAAATATTAAATAGTTTTTCTGTTATATAAAAAATATTTGTGCTAAATTTTATATAGCATCATTTATTTAATTTGATTACATTGGTCAATTTGTAATAAATAAATCCGGTCAAAATCATGTAATATATAAAAAAAATAAGCCAAGTATAATACTAGGAAATTAGAAACTTGTTCAAATTTAGATGCAACTACTTTGGTTGACATTATTTTCTTAAATTGTCAACCAAGCAGCCAAATCTAAATTTTAACAAATATCCTAATTTCTTAATACTATATTTGGCTTAATTTTTTTATATATTAGATGTTTTTGATTGGAAATCATTTTTGTTTTTAGATGAAAACATTTTTATGAGAGAGATACTCTAACAACAATATACACTGCTGGCCACACAAAATGCAACATCCTGAAGGAAGCATGCAAATCATGCGAAATTTACATCATGCGTTTGCGGCAATGAGATATGCAAATCATTAGCGTTGCAGTGCAGATGCACATCATGCGTGACTGTAGCATCAACTGCAAGTGCTATATAAAGGGAGAAGAGATTGGCAATTTGAAGTACGGCAATTGTTTATTTGTGCGTTTTTTTGCGTAAGCTGTTTAACTATACCTCGTAGAAGACATCAAGCGTTTTTTGAGCACGTTTCTGAGTTCGACTGAGGAAGAATAGTAGCCTATAGGGATTGCAGATTATCCTTCAGAGAAATCAGTCATCGTGTTGGACGAAACCAAGCAACTGTGATGCAGATCTGTAATCACTGGATGCAGGAGGGAACGACGGACCAACGGGGCCGATCGCACCCACCTCATTGCACAACTGCATGTGATGACAGGCATATTGTGTGCATGGCAGTGATGGATCACGCAGCCACATCACGAACCATAGCACAACAGATTCAGTCTGTTACGCATCAATTGGTGTCAGCTTGTACCATTCAACGTCGTTTGCAGCTGAATGGAATGTCCGCAAGGCATCCATTGCTTCGTTTACCAGACTCAAAACCACAGGCGTTGGTGCCACCAATGGTGCAATGAACGACGGACATGGACAACGGAATGGAACGATGTTGTTTTTACTGACGAATCCCGCTTCTGCCTGCAACACCACGATGCTCGGATTCGAGTCTGGAGACACCGTGGTGAGAGACTACTGAACTGTTGCATTATGCATCGCCACACTGGACCTGCACCCAGTATCATGGTTTGGGGTGGTATTGGATTTCACTCCCGCACCCCTCTAGTACTCATTGCTGGTACACTGAACAGCGAGCGCTACATCTCGCAGGTGTTGGAGCCCGTGGTCCTCCCATACCTTCAGCACTTGCCATCAGCCATATTCCAACAGGATAATGCGTGACCACATGGGGCACGCAATGTTCATGAGTTCTTCTTTACCCATCAGATTGAATTGCTTCCTTGGCCAGCTTGTTCTCCCGATCTACTGCCAATCGAAAACATATGGTCCATGGTTGCACAACGACTGGCCCGAGATACACCACCCGCTGCTACACCAGATCAACTTTGGCAATATGTGGAAGCTGCATGGACTGCTATAGCACAAGGATACATCCAAAGCCTCTTTGATTCTATGCCGAGGTGTGTGGCAGCGGTTATAGCCAACAATGGAGGCTACACTAAATACTGATTTTGTCATCATCCACACTTCACAAGAGGCTGTAATTTGAATCTTCTGATCTTTGTACAATGTGTTATCTGCCAAATAAATTTTGCTGTGATATCTCTGGTCTTTCTTGGTGTTGCAATTTGTGTGGCCAGCAGTGTATTATTAAATTGTTAAATACTCTTGTTTTTTTTTAATCCAATTCAATCAATATTTTTAGGAAATATTTAATAAGATAATAAACATATATAAAATTTGGTCAAATTGAGTTGAGCAATAAGACTTGTAGAAGAATTAATGATGAAAAGAACTTCTACTTCCTTTATTTTGGTCCTATTAAGCTGCATTTTTCAGAAATGCTTTAAATAACATTTACATTCCAGATTTGTTTGAAATCAGTTGAACGATGTGATCTACAGATATATTTTTGGAGAAGAATATCATTCTCTTCTATATTTTTTAATTTTAGCCTAATTGGGTCAAAAATTTCAATTTTAATTGAACTAAGATATGCCTATATTCTAAATTTGGTAAAAAATAATTAAACAATGCAATATATGGAGTTCATGATAAATAGACCCCATTTCACTCTCTTATTTTGATCTTATTGTGTTGATATTTTCAGGAGATCTCAAGTAATCTAAGAAATATCTATATCCCAAAATTCATTGATTTCACTTGAACAATACAACATGTCTACAGAGAAGGAGGAAGAGAAAAATGATTTTTTTTTTTTTTTGCTAATTTTTGCAATTTTTAAACTTCTCTAGTTCTTTTATTTGGATTTGAAGAGTCAAATTCGGCAATCAATGTCCTATTGAATACTCTTCTTGAATATAACTGTCAGAATAATATTATTTAACTTAGAGCCAAAGCAAGCTGAATTTTGGTCAAAATGACTTTGCAAAGTCGCGGTTTAGAACAAATGTCGATACTACGAATTATAGTATATAATTCGTAGTATCGACATTTGTTCTAAACCGTTAGGTTTAGTATAAACCTAACGGTTCTAGCGACTCTGCAATCCAGAGTTCGGCCTGAGCTCAGGTCTTTAATCAATAGACTTTCATTGTCAGTTATATGAATCGTCGGTTTGAATAATGCTGGCAGTCCGAAAAAAGTGAAATGCTGTTTAGGAAATTGCACAAATATTAAATACAAACACCGTAAAATTACTGTATTGAGATGATTGACTGACAAAGTGATTTTATTTGATTCTGAATGTATTGATTGATCGACAAAACTTTTTTATTTCATTTCTTACACAATGACGTTTAATCTGGTTAACAATTAATCAAATCTACTTTGAAAGAAATATGCGTTTTAAAATCTTTGAAAATATGACACTATAATGACATCTACAATTTACTTTAAATAAATTATTATCCTGTTTATTACTTTTCTAGAAATTACATAAACTATATTGCTGAGATATGGAGGTTTGATATTTTTTTCCATTTATTTTATACAGTGAAACCTCTCTATGTTGGACACGTTTGGTTCCTTCAAAATGTGTTCAACTTAGAGAGGTGTCCAACATAGAGAGATTCATAAAATCAAAATTTTTTCTAAACATACTAAACACTAAATTTTCATGTCAATGCAAACCTTTATTCAATTCAAATTGGAAACCTTTATTATTTTAAATAAAACTCAATTATACATAATGTAATAATAATGTCAATATAAATAATGTCTACAGTCTGTCAGTGCTTTCAATATAAGAACTATTTTTTGAAAATAAGTCTGTATGTAGAGTTTGCCTTTTTTATATTTAATTTACACTTTATCCAAAATTTTCAATTTTATTTTTTCTTATACCAAATAGAGTTTCAACAGTCTCTAGTTCATTATTAGAAAATACTTATCATTCAAATTCCTCTACATATTCCAAAATTGTTTCATGATCATTCGGTTTCTCTTCCAACAGTCTCTATATGAATTGAGCTGGATATAATCTTTTCAATTAATCACTGGCTGTACAATTTTCATATTCATGACGGACAAGATTGTTATCAAAATTTGTAAAACCTTCAATTAAAATTTTATGATGATAGTTCTCAGGAAGAGCACTCAGTTTTTCTTCTAGGTCAAAGTTATTGACCTCTTGCATTCCTTCCTCAGTGAAATCTATAAGGAACCCAGCGTTTTTAAAACATTTCTGAATAGCTAATTGTGAAATCTCTTGTCATGCAACATAAATCCATCTCACTGCATCCAGAATAGTAAATGATCAACAATTTTCTTCTTTTAGTCTAATGACAGTTTATTTAATTTTCTTTTACTGCTTTTTAAGATCTCTAAGGAAAACTTAATCACAGCAACAGAAAAAACAGCATACAATTCTCAAAGAAAAAAGTAAAATATAAATCTAATCAATTATAGCCCAAATATTTTTTATTTTATTGCAATAAAATATTCTGGCTATAATTTGGCTAGTTCTGGTTTGATTTTTCTCAATGATTAGTGTTTGTATTTACAGTAATAAATAAACTATGGATTTATGAGTCATCAACAACCATCTCGAGGCATGACTAATCAATTTTTTTCTTTCAGAAATCCCTTTGGTTAATATTTTAAACCTAAATAAAATTGAAGATTTTATTTAAACCAATAATCAAAAAGTGTCCATCTTATTACAAACAATTGTTCAAGATACAAGATAGAGAAGTGTCCAGGATATAGAGGTTTGGACATATGTTAAAATATAGGCTTTTGTCCGGTTCCAGGAAAAGTCGTTCAACATAGAGAGGTGACCAACTTGACAGGTTTTACTGTATATCGATAAAACTTTTGGCATTATGCCTATTAATTACGAGGGCCGCATTAAATTGCTCCGAGAGACGCAGGCGGGCCGCGGTTTGCCCATCTCTGGTTTACCTAAACCGTAGTCTGTATCATTGTAGTCAAAAGCGTCATTACATCCTTACCCACATCGTACCACAAACCGCGTTTAGGCCTAAAGCCTGTTCACTATCGTCCTCAGGTTCTACATACCGAAGGTAACGGGCGGCAGTGTTGTTAAACGAAAAAATCAAGAACCGCGTAACTCCGAGTTCGCGTAAGTCGGGATATTACTGTATTATAATTTATAAAAATCATTTAAATAGTACTCGGGTAAGAATATTTGCATATAAAATTATTATAAAAGTGGTAATAAAATATAATATAAAAAATTGTAGTTCAGATGGAGTTTATATTAGCAAATAATTAGGACTAACAATAGAAATCGTTGGATTCTCCAAAATGAATAAAAATGAAAGAACAGAATGGAAGATAACGGCGATATTACCGTGTCTTTTATTTGAAAAATAAATATTACACCAAAATGCTTTTAATAATTTTCTGTAATATAAAAAAAAAATTGTTAAAATTGAAAAATTTAAATCATTTAATAAAAACGTAACTAAAATTCCAATGATTAAAAAATTGCCCAGTGAATTATCATCAATTTTGTTCAATAATTGAACGATTTATTATCTAGCAAATAATATTGAAAAATTATTCTTTATGTAAATTTCGATCATTTCATTTATTTCATCATTTACAAAACATAATATTCTCAATTATTAGAAATCGATATGAATTACAATGGATTCCGCGTAATTGGAACAAATCTCAAAGTACGGAAACCAAACTAATACATAATTTAAACGCTTAATTGGGACAGTAACAGAAAAGGAATTTTCAATTTTTAATATATTTTAGGGATTTTTCGAAAGTATGGCAACACTACGCACACTAATACTTGTTGTATGCTTTCTTAAAAAATTCCTTATATAAAAATTATAACATTTTATTGTACCGGTAATTTTTCAGTTTTTTAAATCTTTCTACGAGACAATAGAGCGGATCGTTTTTTATCGTCTTATTACATACACATTGTCGCCGCATTAATATAAACATCCATTCTTTAGTAAAATATAAGTAAATATCATCACATAACACTAGCGTGATGAGAATCAGCTATCTATCTATCGTCGTGAGTCTGGCAAGTGTGCGTCTACTTAAGAGTCTATTGTTACCGTGTCGATTTTATTTTAAATTTTTAAATCTGCCAAGATGGCAAGAAATGCTTTTACACTTTCAAATAAAATTGCTTGGCTGGATAAAATTAAATGCCAGCCTCTCGATATAACTGGTTTATCGAAATCTATCATAGCGCCTTTTCTACTACAAGAAAATCAACTGCGTGAGGAGTGGGCATTACAGAAAGAAATTCCAGGAACATTCAAAAGAAAGGATCGAAAAAGCATTAGATCAATGGATTTGCATAGTTAGTGGTCGAGCCGTCAATATCAGCTGTTGAAGAAGTCAGAGTAAAAAACAAATAATTAGGTACCTATTTTAATAAATCATTAAAATAGGTAGCTAATTACTATTTTTTTACCTACAAATTACATATTTTAGAATTTATTACTACTTCAGTTTTTTTACCTATTATTTATTTGCCTACGAATTACATATTTTATTTTAGTTACCTATTATTTATTTACCTACGAATTACATATTTTATTTTAGATTATTATTTATTTACCTACGAATTACATATTTTATTTTAGAATTTATTCATTATTTATTTACCTACAAATTACATATTTTATTTTAGAATTTATTATGATGACAGCTGGACCAAAATGGCTTAGTCCCAACGTGTCCTGATCTGTAGAGAAGGATTCTTAGGTTACTTAATGTTGCCGGGGCAGCCGCTTAATTGGGCCAAAATGGAGATCGGAAGAGCGTCGTGTAGGGGCAAAATGGCTTGGCCCGACGTGTCCCAATTAAGTGGAATCCACTGTTTATATATATAATGGCTTAGTCCCAATTAAGCGGCATCCACTGTATTCTATATATTATCTTTCAATGCTGATATTTCAAATCGTGTCTGATTTCATCGCGCATAAAAATTAATTGTAAATTGATATATCAGTAAATTAATAGTTATACAGAATTAATAATCAGTAAATTTGCTATTCATTTTAAGTTAACTGTTCATTTTAACCTTGTTTGATTTTCTATATCATTTTGTATCAAATACAGTACTTGTTCATCCTTTACAAATAAATCTCCCTAAGAATATACATATAAGCGAAATTTTCTTATTTAATAAAAATGATGATAGAAAATATAATAAGATAAAAATAAATAAAAGTCGCAGCATTAAGTATTGTTTTGTCGTACATTATTTTCAGAATATTAATTTAATCTATTCAGATATAAAGGGAATACTATTGATCATCTAATTGTCTATGGTGAATTACTGTAAAAATGAAAATTAATTCATTCGTTTATCAGCATAGTTATGTTGACAATTATAGGACCAGAACCCCGGGAAGTTTTTAATCTATTTAACGAAAGTTTTTCATTTATAACTTCCTTTCATAATATTTCAAGAGATTCTCTGATTATCTCAATAATGCAAAGTTAAAAAAAAAAAATTATAGTGGATCGGGGGAAGTCGCCATACTTTTTCTTTTTGACCCTAAAACTCATATTAAATTTAATATTTTCATTTCATATTTTTTGTACTTAAACTTACAAGTGTTTCGCATATATGACTCCATCAAAAACTTTGAAATAACTATCGGGTCATGATTTATAATTTTTTAAAAGAGTTACAATTAGTCATCTTACCCCGAATATTCGGGATAAGATGCCACTGCGCTTTGGATGATATTCATTTTAATAAATAGCCAAAATGAACTCTTTAATCACCCAACAAACTTCTTGTTCACTATACCATGTGTATTTTAATAGAATAAATTATTAAATTCTATAAAATTACAAGAATTAAAAAAAATAGACTAAATTATTAAATTCTATAAAATTACAAGAATTAAATAAAATCAGCTAATTGGATATTTTATACATCCACTAGGTTGAGTTGCGGCTTTAGAGCCAAATTCGACGTTTTGAAGCCTTTAGTGTGGCTCCATATCACGAAAGTCAAAAGTTAATACAGAGCGATCTTTTTTAATTAAGAAAGATGTAGGAGTTATCTATTTGTCCATATAAAATAAACTATCCCAAACACTTAAGAAAGTGGATTTGGCAGTTTTTTTTCTAAGCCCTTCATATACAGTTAGTATTAAACATGTAATGAATTATTTACCGTGTGATTCCATGCCATATTTTTCATCATTATATTTCTATAATCTCCTTTTTAACGTTTCCGTAAGGTAGATATAGGCCTACCATATACTTGTATCTGTGAAGCATCGAAGCGATTCGTGTCTGCTCTGTTTATATGTTACGCCGCGAGTTTTAAACTTTCTTCGAACTAAAGACCTCCGTTTGGGTCCTAATATATGTTCTTATCGTTTAATTTATGAAAATAAATCATAAATATAAAAATATAAATTCGGCATCTAACTCTGAGGCAAATATTGCCATCTTTCCCGTTGATCAGGGTGATATTCAATCTTTAATCACGTGACTTAAAATGACTAAATTATAACGACATCCAAAGGAAAATATTCTTTAAAGCAGTGATTTTCAACCTTTTTTTTCTGTTGAGGAACACATTTTAATATTTTAAAATTTGGCGGCACACCTAAAAGTATTTTAAATAATAATAATAGATTTAACAACGAATTTTTATTAACAGATTATCGTATTTATTCTTATTTATGACATTCAGATTACAGACATATTCGTACACGGGATCACTAAATGGCGGCCCTTATTAAGTTATAGCACTACCCGCGGATTTTGTCTTTTTAGAGAAATTATAATTTTAATTAAATTTTTATTCATTAATTTTTAGATTTTGAATAACGACAAAAAATGTTGGTTGTCGCAGAAATTCCAGGGTTAGATTTTTCTAACGATACCCTATTTATAAGAGGTGCAGTGGTTCGACTACAAAAGAGATATCCAGCTACTACAATGTTTCACTAATAATATATATCATTCATACAATTCATTATTAATTTTTCGCCGCACACCTTCAAAGGCTTGGTGGCACACTTTGTGTATGGCGGCACAGTGGTTGAGAACCACTGCTTTAAAGTATCCACTACACATTATATATATCAATTTTTACTACGATGATATTATTACGATTAATAATAATACTTGAAAAAGTGACTGTATAATTTTTGATAAAAATTTCAACAGTCGCTGGGAACTTTTCGATTTCTAATGCGATAACCCGATAATAGCCGTCATCTATATTTTTGGCGGGCTTATAGGAGGTTATAATAAACCAGCTGCTTAAATAGTAAAGAATTAGAGAAAAATAAGCTTCTTCATTCTACTGTACATAAAGCTAAAAATAAATAATCAAGAAAATCGATTGTTGTATCGGAAATTTACTCCAGTCTATGGAGTAAAGGGTGATCAAACGGCAGAATAAAATCGGCTTTCTGAAAATTAAGCGTTTCTCGCCAAATTTCCAGATGAAATCAAATCATTATTGATTTAAAGCAATTCTTCATTCAGTGTATGTAAACTGTTCATTATATATGTTGTTTAAATAAATTGAAGATTTTATTTTTTCATTCGATCTACAGCACAATATTTGCTTTTAAAATGATATATTTGTCTTCATAGCGACACGACAGCTTCGAATGATTACAATATTAAGGCAATCGAATGGAAAATGAATTTATATTAAAGGACATAGGCTAGTAGTTGCGAATTACAGAAATATTTGTTTAATTATTATCTTTACTTTAGTGCCATCATTTTTACTAACTGAGCAAAGATCAATTAAAACAAGGATATTCAAATAATGAATACAAAAGATACTTAATTTTTCTCGTGTAAAATCATTTAAATTTTTTTATTTTGTACCAAGTATCGTTACATTACTGCTAAGGTCTTATTAAGTTTCTCCCACCATCCATCGATAAAAATTTTAAGCACTTCTGTATTTGAATTTATAAGAGAAAAATACTATAGGTTTTCTCTTATAAATTCGTAGGTACAGATATATTAAACGATTTGGAAAGTTTTCCATCTAACACTAGGATATGATTCAGCATTCCTCGGAAAATCTCAAACCACGGATTCGTATAATTTTTAATGAAATACTCGTGTCTATTGTAATTTCGATATTAACACCCAAAAATCA
Source organism: Olivierus martensii (assembly GCA_000484575.1). NCBI lineage: Eukaryota > Metazoa > Arthropoda > Arachnida > Scorpiones > Buthidae > Olivierus > Olivierus martensii. The sequence continues at coordinate 29,761 of AYEL01079392.1, forward strand.
TATACAGTAATTATAAAATATTCTATTGTATATGATGGTAAAATTGATCGATCACCTAATATTAAGAAATTCGCATAAAAAATAAAACAATCCATATGATTTCGTGATCTTAATCGATTTTTAAGAAATACGTTTTTATTCTTTAAAAAATTTTAAGTTCGATAAATAATATGTTCTAAGTTTAGTTTAAACACAACTACCGAGCGAATCCTAATCAATATATTTGCATTAAAATTTTTACGAATATTATTCGTTATTAGTTGTGTAGGTCTAAATCAAAAAATTATACATCAATAATTAATAAAAATTTTGTCTAATCAATATTCGAATAAATTCAATTTTTGAATTAAAATACAATAAAGTAATTTATATACGTGTTTACTTAATGATGAGTCGAGCGAAATATCGAGCTTCTTTCGAAAAACTAAGGCTCGTATTACAAAATATTGGAATTTATCGATTTGTTTTTCATTACAGAATAAATTTCCAAATTTAGAATTTGCTATTTTAACGAAATATGAAAATTAAAAATAATTTTTTAATAATAAAATATTTAACGAATATTGTAAACACGCTAAATCTATCATCAACAAATTTGCTATATTAAGCGAAGAGTACTGTTTAATCAATCATATATTACAGTATACGCTTCTTATCGTAACAAAATTAATTAAAAGTTGTAATTGTAAATAGGCTAATTATATTAAAATTCTTTCTACGAATTTTAAATATAATTTACATATCGATTTAATCAACAATTCCGTTTTATTAAATTTCGTATTCGTTTAAATCAAATTCTAAACGATTACTTTTTTGTGAAAATTGACAAATTTATCATTTTTCTAATTATAATCAAAATCTATACTAATGTTTAAAAATTATTCACTCGTACAATAAATATATTCTATCAAGTTTTTAAAAAATGTTAGGTTTATATTACTTACATTTTCATACGCATCATTAATTATTTAATTCAGACATTTCTTTTTCCCTTCATTCGAACAAAAACGTAAAACTTTTTATTCAGAATTTTAATTTAATTCTTAACTCATGAATTGTGTACGATAACCATAAATTATGCGAGCGAAAATAATTAAAATAACTTACGATATTAAAAAGGAATTTCTAAAATGAATCATTATATAGAATAACTAGAACGGCGTTGTTCGGGTTTTTAACATTTTATAGAAACTTGAGCATCGTAATCAATTTATTTAATAAATTCTCAATGTATCAGTTAAACGTTACAAATAATATTTTATTATTCCAATGTTTTTTGATAAACAAGGTTTTTAGTTTTGTCATCGGGTGCCAAAGTGCAACAGTTAACATTTACTTTTGTCAAAATCTTGAAATAATAGATTTTAACAAATAATGCGTGCTGTCCGTTTACCCTACACTGTAGGGGCAAACGGACTTCTATTTTCTTAATCACTAGTATCGCTGAGAGAATAGCGACCAACAAAATATGGATCATTTCTATTTTTTTATACCTGACACCTAAGTCTTTTCGAGTAATAGAAGCCTGGCACGCAATTTATACTATCTTTATATAACACTCTATATGGCTGGCCAATGTTTTCTTTATCGAAGTTATAACAGAAATTTACGCTACTTTGGTTTCTTTCTCGTGGTAGCATCGACTTTATTAACTTCAACTTCCTCTATCTTAAAAAATGTTGTGTTGACCGAACTTGGGAATCTCTACATTGGACAACACTTACTTTCTTAATGTGTTATATAGAGTAATTTGTTTCGGCTGCAGTTATTAATAGCGTTCCATCAATTTTGGAAGTTTTCACCACGAATATCGTGTTTTCTTCCAACTAATTATCATCCATTTGAATTTCTTTCACCATTACGAATCGTATCTCTAAAATTGCAATTAATATAGAAAATTCGAGTAAATAAAACGCGATACAAGTATCTAATAAAATGCAATCTATTAATACAAATATAAGCCTCCTATAAATAACATTTGATAAAATATATATTTTAAGCTTTAAATGGCAAAAAACACGTGCCCTTTTCCCCCACAGAGATGTGTTTATTTGACTCACCATCAGTTTTGCGCTTTAAAGTTACAAAACTAAAAAATAAATGGCTGCAGCCCATTAGTGATTACGGCTAACGATTGGAAAGGTTTTTAAGTTATCGAGCTATCAAGCGTAGCATTTTTGAAACTACGATTAAATATAAAATCCTTATTTATTAAAACATAAATTTTTGTTCATCACGAGTTTAAATGAAAATCTGTTCTCGCTCGATAAAGTTTTTAAGCTGAATCATAAATTCCTTTAACATTTCAATGAATTCGTTTGGCGAAAAATAAGCGCGTATATATAATATATAAAATTACAACTAATATGTAGTTGCCAGTTTTAATATCTTAAATATTGCTAATTTTCTGAAATGATGTCGTTTGCCCCACATTTACCTTATATATATTTGAACCAGAACACAAGCATTTATTAATAATTAATTAATTAAATGAATTATTAACTGAATAGATGGTGGCATCGTTATCCAAATTAAGAAAAATTATTATTAATTTCACTTGAGATAATATTTGAAGAGATAATTCCCGTAATTAAGTTGTATGCGGATATTTAGTTTTGGTACTTTTTGTACAATGCCTCGGTACTGAAACAAATTTTTTCGGCGGGATAGTGATGTCATAAAGACGTCTCACGCCAGTAATTTTCACGAAATCACCGATTGTTGCGTCACGATGTCGTCACAACCTAGGACTATGACGTCTTCACGAATTCGAATAACAGTCTGAAAGATTAAAAATATAAAGTACCTTGGTTCAAAATGACTCACTCTCTGGTTGAATCATTTTGACACAAGGTATCCTATGTTATTCTCTAAGACTAAGTCACGAGAAATCGCCAAACAAGGTTTGATCTCTATAGGTCAAATGTTGTGGGATCCTATGCGAAACATACAGATAGATAATAATGTACCTTGTCCTCTGGGACAATTTTGATTTTGATACCCTAAATACCCTTAGAGTAATGGGATGTCACCCTATAAAGTTTGATCCTGATAGATCAAATGGTGTGGAAGCCTATGCGGAACAGATAGCTAGAAAACACGACCCCAATGTGCCCCATCCCCTGGGGTAATTTTAATTTTGAATATTGTATATTATTTGCAGGGTAATGGGAAGTCACCCTACAAAGTTTGGTCTCGATAGGTCAAGTGATGTGAGAGCCTATGCAGAACAGACCAACATAAGAGATATTAAACTTTTTATAGTGTACTTATCTATATCTATATCTATATATATATTATAAATCTGAAATGCTTGAGAGCGTATGTTCGGTTATAACGCAAGAAGGGCTGAATGGATTTTTATGAAATAGCTTTTGTTTGTAAATTTATTTGCGTAAATTCCCTAACAGATAGGTGTTGATTATTAGAAATTGATTTTATATATTGTAATTGGCGTAAATTACTTCATAGCAATCAAAGATGGAAGATCAGCGCTACTTGATCAACCTCATTGGGTTACAGTGATCACGTGGCATGTTAGCTGGCCGATATCATTAGATTACTATGATCGTGTCCTTAATAACTGAGTAGTCTCATTGGATCATAACGGACATGTGATTCTTGCACGTGACCATTATAACCCAATGAGACTGTTTTAATGGTGGATATCGAGTATTGTGCTGTATATTATTTTATTAAATTATTGAATTTAAGATTTCATATTAAAAGATTTTTAAGGATTTTTTTAATCTTTCTCTAATTTTCTATTTATTATAGCTTACATTACTTTATTTAGCCTAATATATACTAATTTAAACTTTAATTAGGCTTAATGACCACGTGTTATTCGCAGCATCTATATATATCTATACATATAAATCTAAATACCTGTACGTGTATGTTCAATTATAAGGCAAGATAAGGGGCATTAGGAAATTCAGCCTAAGATTGTCACTATCATTACCACGTGTAGAGAAACGAACCGTCATTGCCATAGCAACGCAACAATTTGACTTACAATAATAGAATTTTATAAAAATTATCGAATTATTTATGCTGCTACTGATTTATTATTTAATCTATCATCTTTTTTCCAATCACCGATTATTTTATTTTTTTCATGTAAGTTTTTATTATGAAGAAGAATCTATATTTGAGATTAATTCACGTATTTCTTGATGTTCTTGGTTCGAGACTATAACTGTTGTTTCACGTGTTTTGATATAACGTTTTTGTTTATCGTATAGTTGTATAAATTTCATAATGCCACGAAAAAGAAAGAACTCTTTATTTGAATTAACTCCTGGTGCTAAACGAATGCGTTTAACTCGGGAAAATGAAACATTAGAACATAGAACAAATCGACAGAATTCTAACAGAGAAAGAAAGAGAAAGAAGTGAACATTCGAAAAGACACATACATATTTCAAATAAAAATGTATCTATACGGGAAAAATTTTCAGAATGCATTGAAGAAAATCCTGAAGGTCATCTAAAAGGTTATAATTTAAGAGAACGGAAAGATTTTCAGAATACGTTGAAGAAAATCCTGAAGGTCATCTAAAAGGTTATAATTTAAGAGAAATAAGTACAACATCATGAACTGCCCGAGCAACGCCGGGCACGGGTATGCTAGTTCTTATATATGATTATATTGTGTATTATTGTATATGCGATTATACAATAAAAACATGTCATAGAGTAAATTGATTATGTGTTTTATTTTAAAAAAATTTTCAATTTCACTAGGCAAAAAATAAAATTATTAAAAGTAACAAATATATTACAGCTTCAAATAATATTATTTATTCAAATTAAAACAAATACTGTACATTATTATTTATCTCAATGTATTTATGGAAACAAATGGAATCGTTTTTATTTTTTATAAAAACGATAAATAAAAATCTGAAATAAATAAAAATCTATTCGTTTTATTTATTATTACTTTCCTATATTTTTTAATTAAAACTTCTTGGTATGCGCAAAGTACGCTGTTAGATAGTTTTATAGAACTCACAGTTTTAATTCTAATTTTAAAATTCTATAAAAAATAAGTGAATTTAAAACTTTAAATTTATAATTTTTCAATTACAGGAATCACTCGATTAGTGCGGTTAGTAAATCCTCGCAATACACCGCATAAATCAAAACTGCACTAATCAAACTAAAAAATCAATGGGAATAATTATAACGAATCCTGGAAAATGTTAAAATTATAAACAGGTATTTTTTCTCTTTCTCTCAAAACGTATCTATATCGCACTTTAAATTATTGAGAAATATGTATAGGTATTTAGAGTTATAGTAAGAATTAAAATTTATTTTTCACAAAAAATTATTTTTTACAAAATTGCACAAATTTTGTAAAAAATAATTGACGTCCGTAGGCATCGAGTACTGGAGAGGAACGGAAAGCGAGACTGGCTCTATAATATTGTAATGGCTATTATTTGGTAGTTGCCATTCACACTAAATTTATTAATAAATAAAATTACCAACGAATTTAAAATATAACAATGGCAAAAGTTGTAATGTTAGCAGAATTAAAAAAATAAATAAATAAATTTATTGTAGTACTCTAATCGTGTAGACTACAATCCCCAGTCGCCAACGCTTCAGAGGGTTTGCAAAAAAAAAAAAAAAATCGCACTCGTTGAAGCGCACTAATCAAATTTGGCACCGCATATATTAAGAGATAGTTTCAATTTTTTTTTTGCGCACTAATCAAAACCGCACTAATCGAGGGATTCCTGTACTTATAAAGCTATATATTTTGAGATAAAAAGTTTTAAATATTAAAAATATTTCCCTTATTATTAGTAGCTTTGGCTTCAGTTTAGCCTTATTTGAAGATTTAAAATAAAAAAGAAGAAAATATTTCAGATTTTAATTTCTGTATAATTTGATTTGTTTTTAGTATCATAGTCAAATTTCTAAGCTAAACCGTACTTCGCTTCTTAAGATTAACGTATAACGAAGAAATGAATACATTTTAAAACAGTTTATTTCACTTTATTTTTTATATCCGTTCCAAATTCCAGATATTTTAAAATTTATTCTGACATTTATAAATCGGAAAAAAATACGAAAACAATGTCGATTCGTATTTATCGTACCGATTTAGTTCGATTCGAACAGCAAATTCTAAAAATATAGTTATACTTATTCTACCGAAAGACGATTCTAAATTAAAAAATATATATATATCAATTCAGAAATTGAAAAAGTTTTCGTATATTTGATCTAACTAAGTTGACACAAAACGAACGCCACTTACCTCAGCTTGGGAGGACTCGGATCCTTTTTCTCTTCTCGATCGACTACTAGCCGTGGCTCGACGTTGGCACAACTACCGACCAGAGCAGACGACAGCTATTTATAATAGGGATGCTCGCTTCCGCTAGATGGCTACCAAATCAGTTATATCTTTCTTTAATTAACCCAGATGAAAGCGTTTGGTAAAGTAATACGTCTGGCAGTAATTCGATAAAAAATACACGAAATATATACTCCTTCATAAAATATATCGTGAAATAAATTAAAATTAATATATTATTTATCCGAATTAGTAAAAATTATTCATTATATGTTTAAAATTTTAAGGGCCGTTTGCACGACTTTCGGTTTAATCCGCAGAATAGTTATCGCTAGAATAACTCTAACCCGTTCGAAAATCTAAAAGATTAAGTAGAGTGTTGCACGAGGCAAAAGATAGCTATCAGCCAGATAGCGTGAAGATAGTTACTGCGCATGCTGTTTACCATAGCGACTCGTTCCAACACGAAGGCGCCGATTAAGTTATTTACTATTTTGGTTCATTTTCTCGAATCCTGCACCATATAGAAGCGCAGTCCTTTTGGAAAGTTTTCTCTACTCGTCGTCATCTTTCCATTGGTACTATTTTCATTCGTATGGCGCTAATGTAAAATTGTACCTTCTTTTTCTTTTCAAATGATAATTTACTTTATATAATACTTTTTTCTATACACGCGCAATCTTTATGAAATAAAAAGTGCGAGAACGTAAAAATAATAGGATTCTAACACGATTTTTCATAGGATTTATTATATTATTTCTGGAACCAATCTTTTATTTTTTACCATAGATACAGTATATTTTTTACACGCATTTTTCGGGAACTTATCTATCGTGTAAAAACAGAATTAAGTGTACTGTATATAATGTATAATTAAACATACACTAGCACAACACCCGATATAGTATCTCAGATCTGAAAATATAGATCTTTATTTCTAGTTTATTATTTACTCTTGTACATCAACATATGTGGTTATAATATATATACACATGTTAATAACAATTTACTTTATAAATTTAAAATAAAATAACAGACTTGATATATAAAGTGCATATTCCCTTTACCTCTCCGACAATAGCCATAAAATCGTTGATTTTATTAAAGCGAAAGTTATAAACATTATAAACAGTAAATCTGTATCTTTCTCGGAAATATCCGTTCTGTATTAAAATAAATGTAATCTAAATTGAAATCATTTTCAACTTGGGATTCGGAGCTACTGCGATCCGCCATATTGTTTCTCTAGATAATCTGTAGAATAAATTTTAACCCGCCCAAATTCGGCCGGTAATTTATCCTAAAGATTTGACACGCCAGCTAAATCCGCAGATTAAAGCCTGTTTTAATCCGCAGAATAAGATTCGTGCAAAGGGCCTTAAAGGATTTAATAATTTTTATTAGAAAATAATATATGCGTGCACATAATTTATAAAATATGTAAAATTCAATAAATTTTATTAGCAGCTTATTTTATAGATTCAGTGAGAAAATTTTTGAAATTTCAAAGTTTAACATCTATTTAAATAGGGAATATTTTTTAGAAAATATGTATAAACTTTCAAAATTTAATATCAGGCTTCCATACCAGGGGTCCTAGACTCGAGTTTATCGTGTTACAACGCATTCGTGTTGGTGTCACGTGATACTGCTAACTCCCTATCAATTCTGTCTAAACACGGGAGTTGGTGTCACGTGATACTGCTAACAGGAATCCGTTGTAACACGATAAACTCGAGACTAGGGCCCCAGCACCGTTTATAAGCGTACAATCGGCATTCGGTTTCTGTCCGTATATGGTGAAAGGTGGACAGTGTCGATTTTGGCCAGATAAGCAAAAGTTATCGAATATTTATATAGCTTTTCACCAATAATTGCTGCAGAAATGAACGGTTATTTCGATATCGCGTTTATCATAAGTTTTTTGCACCGCTAAATGTAAAATAACGAAAAGATACTTTTGCCAATGTTCAAATTTTCACAGCCTCCGTGGAATCGGCAACAATGTAATTTGTTGCTATAACTGCCATGATTTTCTATCATAGATCGCTAATAAAATCATGAATTTTTCGATATAGATTTTTTTTCATATATATGTGGAAAATACTTAAATATTTAAGTTGCAGATTGAAAAAAAATTAAGATCGAAACTTCTCGAGACTAGATACGCTTTATCATACCGGGATAGATGTTTTTTAATGAATGTTACAAATGTTTATATCACGACTCATTAAATGCGTTAAATTTTGAGAATTTCTATGTGTTTTCAAAAACTTTGTTTCCATATTTGAATAGTATTAAAATTTGAAATTTTTTCCAGAGCTTATAATTATTTTTATTTTATTATAACTTAAGTATAGAACTAATTTCTTCGAAAACATATTTTTATCGCTTAAAACAGAAATGTCGATCCGAAAAGAAAAATTTGATTAATAATTTTTACTCTTTATAGTCAGTCTTTTTATTCTCGTAAATTATAATAATTAATTCTGGCCCATTCATCTTTCGATCCTTAGAGCTTATTAACGCTTTTCTTTCGATAATATTCCCTATTTTAGTTTATTTTAATTAGCGGATATGTCTTTTCGCGCTTATCGATTGAAAAAAACAATAAAATCCAGTGACGTCTGGCTGGAAAACTAGACTTAAGACGACAACTGAATTACGAAAAAAAGTACGATTAAAGTTATAATCGTACGAATATATTTTTAAATAGTCAAAACTATGCGCTAATTAGCTGAGTTTAATTTATTTTAATAAGGATTAGTACTTATATTGTAAATATAGAAATGTTTACAATCGAACGATACAATCACCATTGGTTATTCATATTTGTATACAAATACGAATGACGAATCGTTTATCAAAAAATTTATATTCAAAAATATTATAAGAAATTAAATAAATTTTATTTTTTCTCTAAACAATATTAATAAATTTATTTTCTTCGGCGAAAAAAGGTAACTCTGTATTTTATATAATCAATATATATAAAGTTATTACCAAGGATTAGGTAAAATGGATACGAAACTCCCATAGGATAGCATTAAACTCGTTTCTGAAGCGCCCCTAGTGTATGCAAGGAAAGAACTAAACGCATCACGTATATCACTGACTTTCAGGGGTAATCCCAGTCGTCCCCCACTTTATAACTTTTAAGCTAACCTTTAACTCCTAAATTATTATTTTTATTAATTAGCATTAATTTTTTTTAATTAAATGAACAATTAATGACATTCTAGTCTATACATGTTTTCTCACATGTTACCATAAACCCTCCATAAACCGCCACCCTCCTAGATCGGAAGAGCGGTTCAGCAGGAATGCCGAGACTACATGTTACCATAAACCCTCCATAAACCGCCACCCTCCTTTACCGCCAAAGGACCTTCGAACCGATGGTGGCAGCTTAAAGAGGTTTGACTGTATATCTTTTTCAAATATTTCACGGTAAAGAAATAAAATGTGTTAATATTTAATAACTATTAAGATTTATTGAAGTTTGCTCAACTAGTTGAGGATATAAAATAATACTAAATATGAAAAAACCACTTTCTTTAACACAAGATCAAAGTTCATACAGCACTAACAGCAAGTATTAAAAGAACTTTAATATGGTAAAACGTTTTCGGACTCAACACCAGTCCCTCATCAGTACATGTTTCTTACAGAGATAACATTCTAAAAAGTCCGAAAATGTTTTACCATATTAAAGTTCTTTTAATACTTGCTGTTAGTGCTGTATGAACTTTGATCTTGATATAAAATAAATTTAACAAAGGAAATAAACTTGTTTTGCAACAAATGAAATGTGCTGTTGGAAAACATATTGATTTTTAAAAAGTTGGTTTTGAAAAACTCAAGTTTAAATATTTTTCATGATATCATTTTAGTTCAAATAATTTGTGTAGATATTGTAAAATTATATATATGTGTATTGTAATAATTAAAAAACAGTTTTTGCTTTAAAATTTAGGTACACCATTTGATCAATTAATGAAATATTTTGAAAAGTTTGGAAGCAAGCCTGGTTGCTTTTTAGATATCGTTCATGTAATTGAATCGCATTCGATGACAGATCAACAAATTGACGAGGTAATTTTTATGTTTCTTTATTTAAAAAAATTCTCTACTGTAAATAATAAATCAGAAATTAATATTAGAAATGCTTAAACTATAATTTTCAGGAAGATTTTAAATGTTTGAATAAATTATTGAAATTTAATAATAAAATAAGAATTTGAAATATTAAAGGATGGTAAAGTTTGCCTGTACAAAATTACTCTGCTAATATGAAATTATTGCCTACCTTCTAGTAATGGAGAGCTTATTCAAACAATAATCTGGTTAGGAATGTTTAATGCCACTTTACAGTATAATACAGCATTTCCCAAACTTTTCCTATAACAGAACACTTCATAAATACTGAAATTCTTATGAAACACCTTGGTTAATTTATAGCAGAGCTGTCCAATTATAATGAGCCCGAGGGCCGCAGCCATGTTCAGTAGAAATATGGAGGGCAGCGAAACACCTTGGTTAATTTATAGCATATGTAGATATTATTAATAATAAATAAATTACGCAAGTAAGCATTAGAATTAAGAAAACAAAACAAACATTTATTATCAAAATGTAATTATATAAAATAAAACATATGAAAATAGTAAAATAAACTAGCGATTCCAATTTCAACTTGGAACAATATATTAAATCGAGTTAAGAAAACAAAATAAACATTTATTATCAAAATGTAATTATATAAAATAAAACACATGAAAATAGTAAAATAAACTAGCGATTCCAATTTCAACTTGGAACAATATATTAAATCATATAAAGCTTATATTAATTTTCATAATTTTTTTCGGAACACTTATTTGACCTTTTGCAGAACATAATTTGGAAAATGCTGATCTAATAAATGATGCTGTTAATATAATAATTGATTATTTACCATTTGTGGAAATATTCTATAGGTGTCTTGATTATCTATTATCTAATTAATATCATGCTAAAGAATTATCTCAATTATTTGCATTTCAATTCCAGATAAGATGAATTTTCTAACAAAATATTTAATTAATTGAAAATCATATTTCAATTATTAAGTTATATAACAACATTCTTAGTTTAAAATTACAATTAATTAATTTTAAATTCAAAAATCATTTACAAGGTTATTTGGAAAGTTTTAAAGTTTTTGTACATTAATTTTTGAATTTGTTTTAATTTTAGATTTTATTTATATAATTTAGTTAATACATGATCTAGATAAGATCTTTTTTTGTCATCTGTATGTATTTAATTATCTAATAGTTTAATCCTGAAGATAAATAAATAATTGATTGTGTATTAAATTCTTAAGCTATTAGAAAAGATCAAAGAATCGTTAGAAGTTAATGAAGAAGGAAAACTTTCTCTGCCAAATGATGTTAGTATTTTAATTAATATGGATTAACTGAAGTAAGACTTATAAGTATATTTTCTATTAAAAATATTTAATTTTTCTACAGTCACGACAGATGCAGCGTCATTTATGTTACATTCAGTTGAAACACTGGCTTGGAGGAAAAAGTATAATTTCTATTAAAAATATTTAATTTTTTTACAGTCACGACAGATGCAGCGTCATTTATGTTACATTCAGTTGAAACACTGGCTTGGAGGACATGATGAATATCTCCCTCACCAGAGGTTACAGCTAGCCAAAGATCTTTTAGAAAGATATTATCATGGTCTTCAATTTGGTAAGTAAAAACTTTATAAATAATTTTTTCTTAAGTTGTTTTAATAATTTAAATAATAATCTAATTAATGTTGTATTAATTCATTTTGAATTGTATATTATTTAAAAAAATGTTACTTGTTAACTGAATTATATGTAAAATAGAAAAAGATCATTATTTTGAGTTTTAAATAAAAGAAATCAATAACATTTTTGAAATCAGCTTAAAAACTTTTAAAACAAAAATATATCACTAAATAAAATAAAATACTTTCTTATCAAGCACTTTTCGCAGTTTAGAATATCTTTTATTCAAATTGTAACTAACGTTTTCGACTTCTCAAAAACGTTAGTTACAATTTGAATAAAAGATATTCTAAACTGCGAAAAGTGCTTGATAAAAAAGTATTTTATTTTATTTGAATTTAGTAGAAGCAATATGTAAGTTCAATATGTTTAATATCACTAAATATTATTTAAAAAATAATGTTTTAGTAATTTTAGATAAAGCAATAATCACTTGATGAAAGGAAACTTTAAACCTTATCTGGTTATTGCACAATGTTATAAAAAATAAAATTTGAATAAGTATTCTCACTTATTTTCAAGTTATCCAAAACTTTATTGTCTATTTTTAATTAAATTTGACATTGTGATACCTATATCAAGGAATTTAGTCCTTCTGTTATAGTTACAATACACAAATATACAAACAAACGTAGTTTTTTATTATTATGGATTATATAGATTGTAATTTGAATTTATATTCTAAGTTTTATTATTGTAAATTATGAACATTTTTCATTAATATCTGTTTAAACATATAGAAATTTTCTAATTGAAATTTATATTTATTGAAAATTGCAGGGAAAAATTTATTATCTACAGAATTTCAATTGAGTGATAACTATTGCCTTCTTGCTGCTCAATTATTACTTGAACTCTGGGAAAAATCAAGTATGTATATTAGAAAAGTTGACTGACATTTTATTTTTATGTCTAAAAACTAATTATATTTTAAGTTAATCAATTAATTCTAAATATTTATTTTTAAAAATTAAATTTAAAGAAATTCTTAACAGTTTTATATGAACTTCCTGTATCTTTCTTTCAAAAAACTTAAATCAATCCAAATAGTTATGATAGGATTCCTGAACTTTTACTGAACAAATCAGTAGCATTTTCAGTCTTATGATCCTTGGTTTAAGAATGCTTCAAATCACGAACAATTCGATTTATGAACAAATTTTCCAAATACAAAGCGTCTCGGATAATGTACTGTTTCAAGTTACGAACAAGCAAGCCATCAACATAACATTTTCAGTGTAATGCCACGTGTCACTTTAAAAACATTTTAAAACATAAACAACAACAAATCACACTGGACAACTTTTTAGTGAGACAGAGGCAAAGTGGGTCTGAAGCAGATTCGAGTGGTATTAAGAGACAGAAAAAAGAAAAAGAATCCCCTTCCAAACAATAACATTTCATTTCTTCATCACCTTCCATTTATGCTGTCAATTATATGTTTTTTTTGTACAAAAATGGAGGAATTGGTCCCTTTCTTAAGTTTAATGCCAGTATTAAGAAACAAACAGTACTAAAAAATGACTGTACAAATATGTGCACAGCATAAATTTTTGTTTTTATTTTTGAAAATTGTGAAAGCAAGATTGTGTAAAAAAGTACCACGTAAATCGGGGGATAAGTATGTTATAAAAACTAGTAAAAGTGAAGAGGACCATTTGGGTCGAAATGCATTTTAGCAAATGCAATGAATTAATTGTAAAATAAAGTACAGTATTTATCAACAATTGTAAAAGAAACAATATATTGATTTATGTTAAAATTTATTATAAAAACTAGTAAAAGTGAAGAGGACCATTTGGGTCGAAATGCATCTTAGCATATGCAGTGAATTAATTGTAAAATAAAGTACAGTATTTAACAACAATTGTAAAAGAAACAATATATTGATTTATGTTAAAATTTAGTAAATTATGTATAATAAGTATAATAATGTAAATTTTTAAGGAAAATTGCTTTTTAGAATTTGAAAAAATAAAGTTTTGAAAATTATGCTTTAATTCGTCCTACTCTTGCAAAACACTGATAATCATAGTGATTTAATAAAAATTTGGCTGAATGTGAACAAATAAGGAACATTTAATGTTCAAATATTAAACATAAATATCACTTCTATTAATTTGTTATTACTTAGTAAAAGTTAAATTTGTCAAAAAATGATTCAAATTTAATCATCTATTTTATTGATTTTTCAGATGACGAAAGATTACTAATTCATATTCTTTTGGGTCTGGAGATGGCACTTAAAAGTAGTCCTTCTAATTTTCAATTAAAACTTTTGCTCATAAAATTCTATAATATTATTGGTTAGTTAAGTTTTTATTATTTAATATGGAAAATTTATTTATTTTTATATTAATATGTTTATAAAAATTAAATGTTGATTAAAAAAGAAACTACTTCTTTAAAGGTGCAGCAGGAGAAAGTGAATCTCTCTGTGAATCTTTAGATATGAAGCATATACAAAATGAAACATTAGGGTAAGGATGTGATTAAAAATAGTTCATAAATGTTATAAAATTGGCACAAATATATCTGAAATTCTATCAATATTTTATTCTAGGTATTTGATCACTCAGCCTTTATTGACTGCAGCTCATTTTACTCAGTCTAGCAATATATTAGGAAATACGTTACGGTTTTTTGCAGGCAATCATAAAGATGTAAGTTCTTTTAATATTTCTATTATGTTTTATCAAATAGATATAAATTCTTTATTTTAAAATTGAAAATATTAGTTAGAACCTGCAAATTTTTTCAAGCTTATGTCAAATGAGAAATTAAATATTGTAAACTTTTTAATAATTCAATATTTTTTTATATAATTTATTTTCCGTTAATCAATTGTTTAGTTTTACTATTTAATATATTTCATCCCAGTGCTTTTCTAAATATAAAAATCGAGAAAAGTACTACTACTAAATATAAAAATCGAGAAAAGTACTACTACTAATTTATAATTTTATACAATCAGAATCTATCACATTTTTTAATTTTTGAAGTTGTTTTTTTCATAAATTTGAATAAAGTTCAAACACAGTACAGCATAACTAGCAGTGTGTAAAAATGGGTTTTATTAGAGACTGTAAAAATGCTTTCGGCATTTCTCAATACCATCTTCAGTTACATACTCACTAAACATTAGAACAGTTTTTAAACAAAGGATTCTAGAACAAAGTAGTAAAATTTAAAATAAATTTCACCAGAAAACAAACTTAAAATAGATTTTTGAACAACGAACTTGTTAGGATCTGCCGTTGCGAGTTTAAATACGGGTATAACATGAAATTTATGCGTAAAATCTTTCTAGAACAGAAAAGCAAATTCGAAAACCAACGAAGTTATACCAAGCAGCCCGCCCAAGCCCAATCTACACATTTTGCTGTAGATAACATCAGCAGGGTCTCCCTACCATATCGGTTACAAGGGTACAAAACACTGAACAAAACATTAGCAAAAGCCAACATAAAATCCACCCATAAAAGACCACCTACACTATTTAGTTTCCTTAGGAACGACAAAGAAAAGAGGGATCCCAGTCTTGAGTCAGGTGTATACAAAATACCTATCGATAATGTCCAGGATTGTTGTAGAGAAGTATATATAGGGGCTACCAAAAGGTAGCCCCTATATATACTTCTCTATTTATGTTTTCCTTATGCTCTAGTAGTCTGTCTTTTCTGACAGACTACTAGAGCATAAGGAAAACATACAAAAAGGAAATCTCATGACAGCCCTGGCCCAGAGAGCATATGAAAAAGACATTAACATCTTGTGGGATGAAGCTAAAGTGTTTAAGAAAGTCCAAGACCACAAAGAGCTATTTATTTCAGAGAAAGTAGAGATCTTAAAAGCCAATCTGTATGAAAATGTTATTAATTTACAACAGGCAGATATAATGTCAAAAGCGTGGAAATATGCTGTCCAAAAGAATACAGAGAGTACCCAAGGAAGCTTTTCGAGTTAATCAGAACTTCATACAAACCAATGAGATTAATCAGTTCAGGCGTGAATTTCAGTTTGCAGAGCTTTGGACGATTCCATTTATTTTTTTGCAATGTTACACCTAAACGCATCTAGCCGCCGGGCTTTTGACTGTTATATGATACTGATCCTTAAAACCTAGCCGATATATGTATTTTTTGATTTTTATTAATTTTTATTTATTATTCTTTAATAATTTATTATGTTAATTTATTTTTTATTTGTTTTCCGGTGAAATCTATTTTAAATTTTACTACTTTGTTCTAGAAATCCTTTGTTTAAAACTGTTCTAATGTTTAGTGAGTATGTAACTGAAGATGGTATTGAGAAATGCCGAAAGCATTTTTACAGTCTCTAATAAAACCCATTTCTACACACTGCTAGTTGTGCTGTATTGTGTTTGAACTTATATAAATTGCTGATAAGCAGTTTTATGTTTTAGAAGACTTTTATAAATTTGAATCTTGTGATTAAAGATAAATTAGAAAATAAGCTATAAATTATTCATTTTCCTTTTAATTAATTCAGTTTTTATAAATTTAAATATTTATCTTCCCATCAAAGATTATAAAATTTAAAGTAACTATTACATTTTTTTAATAGCTATCTCAGAGAATGCAATTCCTGTCAAATTATAATCTGCGATTCTTATTTTATTAGAATTTATAAGAATGATACCTGTCTAGGATACTATTGAAATGTTCTTCAGTAACAAAGATCGTAGATTGATTAGTTGTCACCTATTACCTTCATATAAGTTCAGTTGTATCCTTAACAGTCTTTCTAGAGCTATTTTCTTTCTTTTGTTTCTAAAATAGCTTAATTGCAAATGTTGGAAAACTAAAATTAAATTTGAAAAGTTGAGTCTCTGTAATCTAACACTTCGCCACTCCGACACTTCCAGTAGTCTGGCACTCTGCGAACTGTCACTCCGCCCACATGAAACTTTCATGTCACAAGTTGTCGATGTGCAAGAAAGAGAAACTGACATAATAATTGGATGGGACATATTATGAGGAGTAACTGCTTATTACTAGAAATGATGGAAGGAGTGGTGGAAGTTGATAAGAAACGAGGAAGAAAAAGAATGAAAATGATTGATTTAATTAAAGAAAAAAATAGCTATGTCAATCTCAAGAAAAGGGCAGAGGAAAGAGAAGAATGGAGAAGTTTCTACAAGTGCTCATCGGACCTGCTTGGAGCAGAACACTAAGGAAGGAAGGAAGGAAATATCATTTATCGTGCTGGGGTTATAAATTGCTTCCCGTGCTAAAACTTGATGTGTATGATAAGTGCACAACAATGCAGACCCAATAATAGAAAATTGATGTCACAAACTCCCATCATGATTTTTCAGTAATAATTTATATATTTTCAATTTGCTTAAAATAAAATTTAGATAATACATCCAGAAATATAAAACTTACATAAATTAGAGATTGCCTCTATATTTGAATTTTAAAATATTGAATAACATATCATTTTAATAAATTTCTCAAACTGATTTAAAAAGTGTTTCCAATTTTGATCAATTTAAAAGAATTCGTAATTGATTAATAATTTGAGGATGGGCAAAAAAATATTTTTCGTAAAATATTGAATAATATATAGTTTTAGTGAATTTTTCAGGCTGATTTCAAAAATATTATCAATTTTTGTCTGATTTAAAATGAAAATTTACTTATTTATTTTATTACAACTCTTTCTAATTCATGCAGAATAGTTGCCTAAAAGTATACTAGGCATTATCCAGGATCACTACTAAAACCTATATATATATATATATATATTTTTTTTAAGGGATTGATCCCAGCCATAGAGCCCGATTGTTCAAGTACAAGCCAAATCTACCATGGTTATGGCAGCTTATGATAGATATTGGAATACTCTGCTTAGTAATTTCCTAGAGGAGAGAATCATTTAAGAGCTAGAGTTACTGGACCTGATGAGCTGAAATTAAGGAAAACTTAGTACAGTTGAGTCTCTGTAATCTGACACTTCGCCACTCCGACACTTCCAGTAGTCTGGCACTCAGCGAACTGTCACTCCGCCCACATGAAACTTTCGTGTCACAAGTTGTCGATGTGCAAGAAAGAGAAACTGACATAAACAAATTGTCAGTTGCTATTCATTCATTGCTCAGACTTATAGTCAGACTAATTTTTAAATTCAATACACTGATTACTGTAAAATAGTGTTTTTACTGTATCAATGTCTGTTATTTATCTTTACATAATGTCACAAATTGGGAAAATTCCCAATTTGTGACATTTGAGAAAAACAAAAACACAAGACATTGACTGTGGTCGAAAAGGCAGAAATAATTAAGAAACTTGGTAGTCTGGCACTCAGCAAACTGTCACTCCGCCCACATGAAACTTTCGTGTCACAAGTTATCGATGTGCAAGAAAGAGAAACTGACATAAACAAATTGTCAGTTGCTATTCATTCATTGCTCAGACTTATAGTCAGACTAATTTTTAAATTCAATACACTGATTACTGTAAAATAGTGTTTTTACTGTATCAATGTCTGTTATTTATCTTTACATAATGTCACAAATTGGGAAAATTCCCAATTTGTGACATTTGAGAAAAACAAAAACACAAGACATTGACTGTGGCCGAAAAGGCAGAAATAATTAAGAAACTTGACTTGGGAGAAAAGTTTAGTGATTTGGTATTGGACGAGCCACCATTTATGACATTAAAAAAAATCGAAATAAAATTGAGTGGTTTGTGAAAGATTTGAACACAAGAGCAGTGACAGGAAAGTCTTAATAAATGGAGCATATTCATTTGTGTAATTCCATTTTTTCTATTGAATATCCAATAATCTGACAAGCCCCGGAACCATATGTGTCGGATTAGAGAGACTACTGTATCAGCTCATCAGCTGATACTAAGTTATAGCAACTCTTTTTTGATAATATTATTTATTAACTCATTGCACTTGAAAGTCCATTAATCACTAGTCAACTGAATTATGGACATAATGAACAGTTTGAGATTTATTTTTGTTTTATGGTATATCGATCATCTGAGCCAAACTTCATCAGATATAATATTCATAATAAATAAAAATAGTGTATAATAGACACTTGTAGAAAGTAGAGAAGTCTAGAATATAATATCTAATAAAAATCAAAAATTTTAAAAAACGTAATTAATAAAACCAAAAAAAATAACAAGAAACAACATTAATTTTATTAAGAAATGTTAATGTATAAAATAGCATAGTAGCTCATTATTCATGTAAAAAAAACTATGCCTAAAACACCATTGTCTGATAAGAAAGGCCATAATTATTAAAATTCTTCCCAAATAAAATTTTAAAAAATGATTAAAAACAGAACAATTAAAAAGCCATAAACCTTCAGCAATAAAAAAGGATACTATTGAAATGTTCTTCAGTAACAAAGATCGTAGATTGATTAGTTGTCACCTATTACCTTCATATAAGTTCAGTTGTATCCTTAACAGTCTTTCTAGAGCTATTTTCTTTCTTTTGTTTCTAAAATAGCTTAATTGCAAATGTTGGAAAACTAAAATTAAATTTGAAATGAGATTAATAAACATTTTAGACTTAGCCATTTAAAAATGGAAGACATTTAATCTTGTGAAATTTCTTTGTAATAATTAAAACTATTTATTCAATTTTTATTATGACAGATATTTTTATCTCATCTTTAATCATGTCAAAATAAAAGACATGTTTGGAAAATAGACAATTACTTTTTTCAAAATTAATTTTTCTTTTTAATATTTATTTAGTCAAAATTTGTGTAATTTATGAATCAAATTTTTGTTTCATTCCAGACTATTGATTATTTGATATCATGTTATAAATTCGGATCTTTCACAAAGGTAAATATAAAATTAATTTATTTTAAGTAATGATACAAAACATTAGTATAAACTTAGATGAAATGACAAATTATATATTTTAATATTTATAATTAAAACATTAATTTTATTAAGAAATGTTAATGTATAAAATAGCATAATAGCTCATTATTCATGTAAAAAAAACTATGCCTAAAACACCATTGTCTGATAAGAAAGGCATCATAAAGCCTTTTGAACAATATTTATTCGTCGGCCATTTCAAAATATTTGTTCGTCGGCCATATTTAAATTCTACATTCGAAGAACGCATAAGACGGCAGATGATTACAATACTATTATGCTATTATTACACATATCTTCCAGCATCTCTGGGAAATCGTAAGAATGATATTTCTGGTGTTTTCTTATTATAATTGCTGCAAAAAGAAGCAGCACAACAGCAGTGACCACCGGACGCCATCTTTTCACAAACACTAATGCCATCTAGTGGTTGCAGGAAACGGAGTTTAGCAGTGACCACCGGACGACATTTTTTCACAAACACTAATGCCATCTAGTGGTTGCAGGAAACGGAGTTTAAAAATCGGTGAAGATTCGTATTCATTTTTCCTAATCCTTGGTTATTACTGGTTTTTATTAAATTGATAATTTAGGCCACGGTGGATTTTTGATAATGGCTCTGTCGATAGTAGCCACGCTATTACATCGACGGTTTGAGTAAACATTCGACATCCATTACTTTCCTAAGTTAAGTCAGGTAATTTAAAAATTACAGTTAAAAGAAATCCTCTATTTTAAAAACGGCTGTAGGAATTGATTTATTTAATACGATACACGCATCTTTTCTTTTTTTGAAATGTATATAATCGCTTGTATAAGATTTTCTGGCTTTTAAAAACTTCTATAAACATGTTAGAACTTATAAGAAATTTATTCGAGATTAAATAAATTTTTAATCGAAGCTAAATCTTTGAAAATTAAATGTCCACAGACGTTGCTCCATTCTGTATAAAAGTAAAAAAATATATAAAAAAACATCATTTTCATGTAAAAATAAAAAAAAAAATAGTTAATAACCGTTTGTTTTAATTATGTGGATTTACAGTATATAAATTGCGACTGATACAAATTTTGAGATATTATTCATGTTTTAAAATTTTGAAAAAACAGAAACAAAAAATATATAATGTTCCGTGGTTGACTTTTGCTCTAAATGATTTAGAATTTTCAAAGATGTTGGAACAGTTAACTTATATTCATTTTAAAATTTATTTAACCTCCGATAGATTTCTTATAAAGTAGGTTTTAAAATCTTTTTAGATACGACTAAAATTTTTTAAAAATGCTTCGATATATATTTTTAAGAAGAAGAATCTTTTTATTCGTTTAGATCAACGGTTCTTAACCTTTTTGGAGTGGCGAAACACTTTTAATTATATAAATTTTTTGTGAAACACCAAATTTAATAACATTTATATAAAGCTACGCGATATTAAAACTAACAGTAAAAACACGCGTGGAATTCAAAACATATGTTTTATTAAAATTTATAGTAGCCTATATATTGCGCATAAATAAGATATATGTTACCGTCGAAACCCGAAATTAGTTAAAACCCGATTTGTCTAGTTAGAACAAAGCCCGTTGGTGAATACTGATATTAACTAGTCGATACTAAGACATTTTAGTGAATTCTAATATCGGCTAAATAAAGCGATTATTTACGGTTTTTACTAGTTAAAAGCGGATAGTTTCGATTTGTTCAGTTTACGAAAAACCGAGCTTTTCATTCTAGAATAAAAGTCGCCCTATCGAGTCGTGTTGGGGGTAGAACCGAGAACAGGACTGCCGACTTCAGCATTCCCATCGGATGTTCGCGAAAACATCCGAGACGAGAACGAACTTCGGAGATTCATCGAGAACGGAACGAAGCTGAGACCCCCGCTAAAGAAGAACACCAGGCTGATCCTAATGGAATTTACATGGCATCGGCTAGGATGAAGCTCACAAAAATATGTCTAAACAGTCCAAGAAAATGAAACGTATCTCCTATACCAGCCATCCCCGTGTCGAAGTAGAAGATCCCAATCCCGAATATGGACAAAACCGAGGCAGATTTTCGAAATATCATCGGATTTGTGCCGGAAAAAATGAAGATCGGAACTAATGATGGAAAGATTATATTACAGGTAGGGTATTCGCTACTATTTAGAGAATGCCCATAATACGATTACGAAAAAAATATCTTTTGTAGATCGGAATTTGACGTTTGTCGGGGAAGTTCCCGATGCCCGAAGAGGTACTAGATACAGATATTTCTTCGAGAACGGCATCTAGGAAAACGGCGATGGCGCTGCACCACAAGGGGTTTATACATTGTGTTTACGAGAAAGATTGCATTTTGAAAACACGCTTCTGCCAGGAGGGAATTCTCCGCGACTCTAAATGTCATAACAGTTTTCCACGTGAAAACAAATAATGCGCGTCATAAATATATTTCTTTTGTAGATTTCAGTCGCTAGGTTTTTATTTTTTCCCCCTAACGCGAGATTGCGCGATGTCGGGCTTATAGAAAAGAAATTTTAGGTAATACTAGATTTCACTAGTCATATCGAGTTTTAACTAGAGAAGTTTTAGTGAAAACCAGAAGTTTCTAATAAATGTAGTGAATTCTAGTATTGACTAGTTAATACTAGTATTCACCAACGGGCTTTGTTCAAAACTAGTTTCGACTAGGCAAATCGGATTTTAACGGTATAGTACGTTTCACGAGTCATGGCCGGGCTATGCGCAGTAAGGAAATGGGGCTCTGGGCATTGTGTTTACGAGAAAGATTGCATTTTGAAAACACGCTTCTGCCAGAAGGGAATTCTCCGCGACTCTAAATGTCATAACAGTTTTCCATGTGAAAACAAATAATGCGCGTCATAAATATATTTCTTTTGTAGATTTCAGTCGCTAGGTTTTTATTTTTTCCCCCTAACGCGAGATTGCGCGATTTCGGGCTTATAGAAAAGAAATTTTAGGTAATACTAGATTTCACTAGTCATATCGAGTTTTAACTAGAGAAGTTTTAGTGAAAACCAGAAGTTTCTAACCAATGTAGTGAATTCTAGTATCGACTAGTTAATACTAGTATTCACCAACGGGCTTTGTTCAAAACTAGTTTCGACTAGGCAAATCGGATTTTAACGGTATAGTACGTTTCACGAGTCATGGCCGGGGTATGCGCAGTAAGGAAATGGGGCTCTGGAGTTATTAAACAGGTTTCCGCTGTCGACCTCAGGTACACTTTCAGCTCGTACAGTACAGTATGTACTGTACGAACTGAAAGTGCGGGCTGTAACAATATGTTTTTCTCTACAAAGTTTTAATGATGATTTTAACTCTTTTCTTTTACAAAAAGAATAATTACGTAGCTTGCCCAGGCACTCCACTGACGTCATTGTAGATACTCTATCCCCGTAGTCATTACATAGACTCGTCTTTGCTACTGCGCATATAATTACGCCGGCCATGACTCGTGAAACGGACTATAACATATATACTGTATTTGATAATTTGGCGGATCACTCGTTAATAACCCCTGGTTCCAGTGGCGGCTCGTCCGTAAGGACTGCAGGGCTGCAGCCCTCCCACCAAAATGAAAACATTTTAAAATTATTATAGCTATTTCATTACTATACAATTATTTTACAAAAACATATTTTTCCGTTCGTATATTTATTTTTGAATTATAGGTACTAGGTACCTCGATAGGCGCTCTGTATGTGTGTATTGTATGAGTCGCGCGATTGCGAACTCATCAGGGCTGCAGTCAGTGCAGACCGAGTCACACCGCATAGTCAGTGTATTGAGCAGGTGGCGGTAACCCGTGATATACGTTTTTGTGATATATATATCGTGGGCTGCAAACATTGCAGTCCGCACTACGTATTTTATTATAATTTTTTTTCAGCCCCCCCACAAAAATCATCCACGAGCCGCCCCTGGTTCAGACTATATAAAAACAAGAATGTATTTAAAAAATTGCTGCTTTTAAAGAAGAATATGTTTTTAGATAGATTTCAAAATATTTATCATCTTTTTATTCTTTCACCTCTTAAGATTATTTTGAAAGTTTATTATAAAAATTACGTGTGATCTTAATTCAAATAACTATTAAGTTGTTTTAAATATTTAATTTGGATAAAAATATTTTTTTCCAATAGTCATAAGTAAATAAAATTTGATATAAAAATATGACAGGAAACAAAGCGAAATTTTCTAACAATTTATATTCGAGAAGAATTACGATAAGAACATTCGAACAAAATGAAAAATTTTATTCCTTCTTTACCATAGAAATATTTTGGATGGTTCCGGAGTTTTCTTTATCGATCAAATTTAAAGCCAAAATGTCATGGCTTAATAAAAATAGAAGCGAAACGAAAATTACAGTAAAGTTTGTCCCAGTCAAAATAATCTAATTAAAATAAATAAATAATTTGTGTAACATGGTTCTACACAAGTCGTTATATGTATAGTTATGGATTTTCACGCTCCAGTGCATCCAAGTGAATCTCCGCTACATCGTATATAGGTTCCAAGATATTTGACACAAGTATTTTTAGAACTTCCGTAATACAATTCGATGAGTACAACCGTACACAAGTAGGCTACTTAATTAAATAAGGTGTCGTTTATTTTACCAATTAAAAATTATTTTAATAAAAGTGGAATTTTAAGGTTGAGAATGAAAATTTTATTATACCTGACCTAAATTATGGCTTATATTTAAAAAACATATTTATTAAATTAATCCTATTTATTAAACCCTTTTCACTCCAGAAATATATCTACTTATATAGATGAAAATATTGTTATTTCTAGTAAAAAATTCTAACAGCATTTTAAATTTCTTCATTTTATATATAAGGTGGAACGGGATAAGCGGCTTTTACCAAATTGCGTTTTACACGCCAGTATTTTAACCTATCGTATAAATATTTAACAATGTCGCGTGGCGCGGCTATTACCGTATAATTCATCCTGGTGAATTTTAATTTCGCTACAAAATTGTACAAAATGTCGGCTACCCCGCGCTTACCCGAAACGGGGAAAGAGCGTGCGCGCCAGTTAAAAACGCTTCCGAGTTTAGTTACATCAGCTAATTGGCCAGAGTAGAATTAGGAACAAATCTACTAGAAAATGCCTTTTACCGCATTAAGATAGGTTGTTTCGTTTTACAGTTATCCTTTGTTAAAGAAACCAGGATCCATCTCCGAAATGTCAGCGAAATAAAACAAAAATATAAAGTGATGTAAGCGCGCGCATTGTTTAATAACCACTCGTGTACTTACATCGCTTAATATTTTTGTTTTATTTCACTATATACAGTATATCCCCTCTCGCATTATTTACTTTATATCACTTTTTATTTTTTTTCAAAGTAACAAAGCGCGCGTTTTGTTATTTAATATGACAAAATGTTTTTTATCGAATAAAAAATGGTTTATATGAAAATTTAATTCGATATCTACGCATTTATCGATCGTCATCCGGACAACGTTTACCTTCCGTTCGTTTCTTTCGAATAATCGCCCCCTGTTGGCTTTTCTGACGTAGCCGCCAACCGCGTTATACGCGAGAAATAAAAGTTAATAAAACAATTAAAATGTACAACACGAAACAATAAAACCGAAGGTGTTATGTGGCCAGAAAAGCCTAATAGGCGATGACCCCGAGGCGCGCTCGCCCCAGGCAACAATATTTACGGTGCCAGAGCGTACCAGGGTTTTTCTCAATAAATTTTAAAATATCAATAAATATTGTTTATTTAATACGAACTTCGATCGATATTCTTCGTACTTA
This sequence comes from Olivierus martensii, assembly GCA_000484575.1. NCBI lineage: Eukaryota > Metazoa > Arthropoda > Arachnida > Scorpiones > Buthidae > Olivierus > Olivierus martensii. The sequence goes on from AYEL01079392.1 coordinate 55,580, forward strand.
CCAAAAAAAATATCTCCTAATACGAAGTTATCCTAAGAATTATCGCGCTTTTAAAATGCTTGCGCGCGCTGTCGGTAAAGGTCGATGTAAATACTGGAATGGCATCATTGGTGGTGAGTTATCTACGTCGATAGGCCGATATTAACTGGTAGTAGATTACTACCGTATCAAACAGCAAAATTCCGCTTATCTTATAATAAAAAAGCCCGTTAATGCACTGGCCCCAACTACGCTCTTAGCACCTATTATATATAGTTTATTATTATTTTATATAGATTATATAATACATATTTTATAGAGTTACCTCGTTTATATAATTTACGCATTTTTCTGGAAAACAGCTGTAAAATAAATATTTTGATTTTTTATCTCAAACTGTTCGGTGACGAAATTTTTTCGCCTCCTCTGGTGAAGCGCGTGCCAGAACTTATTGAGAAAAGTATAGCGTAATTTATTTTATGGAATTTAATTCTACTTTTTAATACGACTGAAATTTTCAAATATATTGTTGTTCGGGCGGCTGAGTGAAAGGGCTATCCACAAGGCCTTTCACCATTTGTGATATAATATTACTTTTTAATGTTTTTCCACTTTTATTAATTACTCTTTTAACAGATTAATAAAAAGAATCACGAAATTGAATTACATTAACTCGACTAATTAATTGTTCTTAATTATTAGTAATTATTTGACGATCAGCCAGTTATCGATGACATCTCACTTTTATAAGACTTTCAATCGCGTCAATTTTAGTTTTAGCTATTTCGGTTTAAACTTTTCAATTGTGACTGTATTTTTGGTTTCTAACACACACCATTTCAGCGGTTTTGTGAGATTGTGTTTTAATTTTATTTTACTGTTTAATTCAATTTTATTTTTATTTTAGCACGAGTTCGTGGCATCTGTGAGATGAATGAGAAAAAAACGTAAAATAGAAAATGAAAATCGAGTAAATTAGTAGCGGTGGAAAATGACTTTTTCGTAACAAATCACGTGGGTAAACTGCTTCGTTTAACCAACGTTTTCCTAACTTTTGTGATTTTGGTCGCCAAGTGATACAAATATAGTACTTATTTGTATGAAAGTGCATTTTATAACAGGAAGATAGTTAAGAATCGATTCGGAACCTGCCTCGGAGATTCTTCTTTTACATATTCTGCGAATAGCTACAACAGGAATGGCTGTAAATATCCAGCCCTGGTACATGCTACTGCCCGCCCTCATTTATCGCATTAAATAGATACAGTTCGTTCCAAAAAGGTAGTCACCCGCTTCGCGGGGTTGATCGGTTACCGGAAGTTGATCGGTTATAAAGTCTGTCAGTTCGAACGTGCGTAGTGGAAGCTAAAAATGGACGCGTCCGTTCTGACTAAGAATAGGGGTTGGGACGATTAGTTCTGATAAAGAATAGGGGTGAGGTATAAGAATGAGATGGGTCGATTACAGTGCTCCGAACTGAAAAGACTAATCGCGGCTCACTATTTCCAGCCGGGCAACTTTCTAGTTACGGATAGAGTAAATAGATAATACGCTGTAATATCATTTTTTTAAATTTTTAATATTGGTAATTATCAGTAAGATATTTACAGATTTATTTTTTTTAATTCTAATACGCTAATATAAATATACCGTATTTGTTGGCCGCCATATATTATACAGTCAAACCTCTTTAAGCCGCCCCTCTATAAGCCGCCACCCTCGTTATTTGCCTGATGAAAGCCAATAACAAATCTCCTTTATGTTAAAACATGAAATTCCCTCTATAAACCGCCACCTCACTAATCGCCAACCACAACAGATTTTTCAATACAACTACTGTACTGGACCATTTAAAAAATAGATAAAATATTGAATGTATTTTATTAAAATTATTTAAGGACTATATTAAATACATGCATTCTATATTATAACTTATTTTAAATACGTACTGTACTTTTAATAAGAAAATTACGTCATAATATATTTAGCTAGTTGGCAATACTTAATTCTGTGTCCATGTAGTACAGTAGTTGATAAACCTTTGCTGCGTTCATTGTTTCTAACGTTGTTTTAAGTTATTTTGCATTCTGATTCATTAAAAATGTCCAAAAGTGTACGAAAAGTTCTAACATTAGAGGAGAAGATTTCCGTTCTAAGTGAGCATGATAAAGGATTATTGTCTCGTAATATTGCAGCAAAGTTTGATGTTGGTAAAACGCAAATACAAAATATCGCTGTGAACAAAGATAGCATTATTTCAGCTTGGAAAAGTGGCAGTTCTTCGGTGAGAAAATATATTGTACCTTGACGAACACCTTACGAGAAGATAAACAACTTAGTTTACAAATTGTTTTGTAATGCAAGAGCAAAAAATATTCCAATTTCTGGACCTTTAATCCAAGAAAAAGCCGTATGTAGTGGCTACATCTCGCGACCGCGATAATTCGAATTTGGAGCGCAATAATTCGAATTTTGGTATCAAATTATAAACCGCGATAAATCGAAAATCGCGATAATCGAGGTATTCCTGTATATATAGAGTTTTTTATATATTCCCGTCGAGGATAAGAATGAAATTTTATTTGCGTAAACCGGATTTTTTTCAAGTTATTATATAAATTTATATTGATAAAATGATTATAAAAAAGATTTCATATCGGAATGGCAGCCATGATTATGAATTATAATAACTAGATTTATAACTAATATATATATATATATTCGGAAAGACAATTATTTTGGTAAATCTGAAGCAAATGCGTATTTCGGATTTTTTTCAAGTTATTATATAAATTTATATTGATAAAATGATTATAAAAAAGATTTCATATCGGAATGGCAGCCATGTTTTATGAATTATAATAACTAGATTTATAACTAATATATATATATATATATTCGGAAAGACAATTATTTTGGTAAATCTGAAGCAAATGCGTATTTATATAAAACTATTCAAAATAAACATTTAATGATATAATTAATAAAGTATTTCGTAAGAATGATCTTTTTTAAAATGAAATTATGTAGAACCCGAGATTAGCATTTATATCTTTACAAATCGAGTCTAACTGTTTTATGTTTTGATGAAAACAATAAATACACAGAGTGAAAGATAGTTATATCTTTATTAAAATAAATAGAACATAATACAAATATGTAACGATTGAATTCTCTCATACTTTGTTTTTATATCGAACTTTCAGAAAGACACGGTATTAATAAAACATAAACTATAAATTTGACTATCTAACACAAATATAAACTCTTATTAGAAAAATTAGTAGAAAACCAAAACAGCAGAAAACCAAAACAGACATAACACAAAATTCATTTTGACACTCACGTTGATATAATAACACAAAATTCATTTTGACACTCATCAATTTTTATATTTTCTATTTTTTAAATCCAACGATTTTGTCGTCATGGAAACGAAATAAATATTGTTTGGTTTTTAACCGACGATTAAGTTGTCATGGAAACGAAATAAATGTCGTTTGGTTTTTATCATTAACGATTAAGTTGTCATGGAAACGAAAGATCGGAAGAGCGTCGTGTAGGGACGACTTTGTCGTCACGGAAACGAAATAAATATAAAAATTGAACGTGAGTGTCAAAGTGTTAATATGTCTGTTTTGGTTTTTATCATTCGATCAATTAACGAATAGTAAACGCTTTATCAATGAGAATCATTGATAAAGTGTTTATTATTGAAAATTAAAAACTGTTCCAAACAGTTTTTAATTTTATTACAAACGCGGAAGGAAGTATACATTTTCAAATAAAACAATTTAAAATAAAATACTTCGCCATTACTTTATTGCCAGTGCTTGGCTCGGTGCTTCGACAACTTATCGCTTAATTACTCGTTTAGTTACGACTATACAATGCCGCATTTTGCCCAAATTAATAACAATATAGATTAATTTGTAAATAATAAATTGAAACTTTCCTAATAAATGCTCAAAATCAGTTTTCGGAAAAAATGATTGAAATCTGTCATTAAGCCTACCTAATCCTGTTGCTTAGAAAAAGTAAATGGAATCGTCCAAAGCTCCGCCAACTCGAATTCGCGCCTGAACCCAATAATCTGTTTGGTTTGTAAGTATTGAAAGGAAGCCGAACATCTTCCGCTTAGGTGACTACCTTTTGGAACGAACTGTACAGTACAGTACATACATACTATTTTTATATTTTTTAACTGTTTATATTTTATAACCTTTTTTAATGTGTTTATTGGATGCGATCTGGTAAATATAATTTTGTAATAAAGTTTATTAATCTGGATATAAAATTGGTTTCCAAAAAGGGTTATATTTATGCGTTCCGTTTGTCGAGACGACAGCGTATCGAGTACCGAAGCCCTTTTTAGAAACTGCGGCCCTCCATATCTCTAGTAAACACGGCTATGGCTCTCGGGTTCATTATAATTGGACAGCCCCGCTCTACATATAGCTTTCCACTGGAACAAATCCACTCTAGGATACAACCGCCGACTCAGATTAATTTTTTGGAGATTAAAATATAAAATAAAGATCAGTGGTGGCTGGCGAATTGAAATGGTGGCGCGCTGCAACTTTTGAAATACGCATACCCGCGTACGCACTAAAAATTCAGTGTATCTGTATTTGGATAAAATATAGTAAAAATTAAAATGAAAAAATACTGATTTATTGCCGAAAAATTTATACAGTTTGGTATAATTCAAAATGACTTATAAATAAAATGTATTCTCGTTTTGTTTCGGGAAAAATTATTGGACAGGATTCGGAATTACCTGCCGCCATCTATCAATAGCGTGACGAACAGAGGACAAATCATGGCGCTGCGTAGCGGTCCAACCACAGAGTATAAGAAACAAAGAGGAAGGCTCCTATACTGTCTGTGGAAACTTTTTCTGATTCACCTGATCAGAATAAACCAATTGAGTCACGGGAATTTGACGACCTGGGTTGTCGGCGCTGCTGCGTGCTAGCGTCACATATAACTTCACTATCGTGACGTATGAATGAGTCGTGAGATGATTGGATAAAATTCTAATACGAAATAAAAAGCGCAAATTTAATTTTTTTTCAATTGTATATAAATCGAATTAAATAATAGTTACGAGTTAATGGTCTTTCATTTATATGGTGTTTATTTCAACATATTCAATAAAATTAATGCAATTGATATATAAATCATTTATTTGAATCAATAGACATAATATTACAATAAACAAAACATTTTTGGGTGCTGCGGACGCGTTTACTATTTTAATCACAAAAAATGAAAACGAAATTCACTTCGCCATAAAAAGAGTGCTGCGGACGCGTTTACTATTTTAATCACAAAAAAATGAAAACGAAATTCACTTCGCCATAAAAAAAGTTTATTATTCGAGTCAGTGACCTTGAAAAAATGTCCGTTATTGCTAAGACAACGACCGTTAGAATCACCTGGGTGAACCGATGAAAAAGATTCAGTACAAATATCAAAGTTTTGAAGAAAATATTATTCCGAGTACACCGAGGGTGACATCAGTTTAATCCTGAGAGCTTCAGTAATCCGGTGGTAGTAAGTGAATTAAATCACAAAAATAAGACCAAAAAATAATGCACTACTAATACATTAGGAGCCATACCCTTTATCACATCACATGACACAGCGAGTGATGATAGTTCATACTTAATTTCTCATTTTATTGTGCAAAATATGTTTAAATTAACTATGTACAATTAACATACATGAAATATTTACATTATGAAATCCATTTCATGACGACCTGGGTTTGGGGCGCTGATGTAGAATTATGACGTAGAGTTTCCAATCACGTGGTTCGCCTTCCTCTGTTTATTATCATGGTCTATAGATATATGTGGTCCTCCCACTTCAACGCCATTGGTAAAAGGTGTTTTTGTTTTGAAATTCCATCACTAGAGGGTGTTGGTACAAGCTACTTCCGTGCAACTCGTACTTGTAACATAGGTTGTTGTATAGAACTAATTTTATTTTTTATCTCACCCGTGTAGAGGGGCCGTCGGGGGCACTGCGCATGTGGGATGCAGCATCCACGGGTCCCCGTGCAATTACTACACATTTGAACTAATGCTTAATAGGACCCCCATGCAATTACTACACATTTGAACTAATGCTTAATAAAATATATATAAATAAATTTGCAAGATAAGCTATTATTATATAACATGCTGTTATATAAAGTATTATAAGTTAGATTAGATCACAACAGTATATTTCCGCTCATTTATATGAGCGGGGAATTGAGACAATAGTATATTTCCGCTCATTTATATGAGCGGGGAATTTCTAGTAAAGATAAATCTAAATCTACCTTTTTTTCTAACAGACATACTATACCTAAAGATATTTTTATTGATCATCGCAAACAGTTTCAACGTCAAAATCTCTGTAGTTGAAACTGTTTGCGATCTCGGTGTAACTTTCGATAGTAAATTATCCTTTTCTCGCCATATCAATGATATTATTAGAAGATTAAAAACAGGGAATTCTGTTTCGTAACTTGTACTACTTAAAACAATATTCTGTTGGAAAAATTTTATATTTCTCTTTTATTCAGTCAACAATTGATTATGCCATCATCATCTGGTCTTCAGCTGCTAAAACTCGCATCGATAAATTAGAACATTTATTATCAAAAATTAAAATTATGCTCTCAAAATTTTGTGTGTCATGACTATAACATTAAAATTTAACAGAGTTTTATATTATGATTTTAAGTTGTTTTATTTTACTCTAAAAAAATAATTTCTCTAATGTGAATATTTATTTAAGTGTTCCAAAAAAATAATATTAGAAAACATAATATTTTTACTTGTGACAGAATTAGATTGGAGATCTCTTCGAAATCCCATGAAAATAGAATTGTAACTAACCAAAATTTACTCGATGTTGATTACTTTAACTGTAATTTAGGTCATTATGTTCAAATCTTTTCAATTGTTGATATTAATTTGGCTTACTCACCAGTGACTTGGCTTTCCAATTTGGTGGGTTTTTGTAGAATTAAAGAATTGACAAATGACAAAGTATATTTTGATTTTACCGACAGAAGACAGCAGCGTTTACTATTTATTGTCATTTAAAACATCGATATTTTATTCAAATCCAATAGTGTGGCCAATCAAACTTTAATCTAGGCACGAAAAAATTTTGTATATTTTCTTAAATTTTTAATTTAAACTAGTAAACCCGTTGCAGCTACGCTAGCAATAAAAAATATATCGGTGATCGATGAATGATTTTATAATTTAATTTCAAAAATTAATCTACTACTGTAATAGATTAATTATCAGTAATTCCAGAATTTTCTGTTGAATTTAATTAAATAAAACTAAAGTTTTTCGCCAGAAACTGAGAGACGTCCCGGGCCCAGGGAAAAAATTTACGTGGGCTCCAAGAAATTTTAGAGTTATAAAGTTGGGACAATTTATTATTCCCGTTCGGACTCTAATTTTCAATACCCATTATGCTCTATGCGGCACCAATTTGGGCCCATAGAGCACACACCACTCGCATCAAACGAAAGCTACTTAGAGTACAAAGATTCCTTCTACGTAGGATCTGTAAGGCTTACCGGACTTCCTCAACGGATTCTTTGTGCGTAATAGCTGGTCTAACCCCCATTCACATCAAGGCCCAACAAATCAGTGCACGGTGGATCCTCAAAAACACGGACATTGTTAAACAACGTCAAAATAATAACCACAACAACCCAACAATGCAACAAATTATTCAACAATACTTCGATGAAGAAACACTCAATAAAATTAAAACTCTTGAACTTGATAAAAAGATCCAGAAAGAAAACTTTCTACATCCATCCGAAATAGATCTTCCTACTAGCAATATCAGACACGGATAAAGAAACTCCGGATATCGCTATCTACACAAATGGCTCCAAGACAGACAGTAATACTGGAGCAGCTTTTGTCTCTTATAACAACAAACAGAAAACGAAAGTGGAAAAGTGCTACAAACTAGCTGAAACCTGCTCGAATAACCAAGCAGAAATTTTTGCAATTTTAAAAGCACTTCAATACATTCAACAACAGAAGACAAACGGCTTCAACTGGATAAGGATCTACACTGATAGCCTAACTGCTCTAAGAGCGATCTCAAATACAAATAACAGGAGCTCTTTGGTCCTAATAATCAGAAAAACTCTTCAACAAATTAGGAAAAAAACACAGATTTCCAGTGGATAAGGGCCCACGTTGGGAATGAAGGAAACGAAAGGGCAGATGCCCTAGCAAAGAAGGCTGCTTTCCCAATTGCCTACAACAAAACTCCGTGGACATATTTCAAGAAATTAATTAAAGACAGGGCCATTTACCACTGGCAACAACAGTGGGACAAAAGCTCAACAGGACGCTTAACCTACACATACTTAAAGTAGCGGCTTGAAGCACACTTCTTCTCACCATCTTTTGAGTTGTCACAAGTCCTGACTGGACATGGCACTTTAAAGCCTACATTACCCGGTTCTCGCTTAAAGAAAACGCAACTTCAACTTGCCCTTGTGACAGACTATCAACACAAGACTCGAACCACTTCGTCTTCTACTGCTCCCAATTCTCGGACCAAAGACTAGGAATCATCACACTTCTGGCAATGGAAAACTTGCTCCGGCCGTGTCGCCCTTCCTCTCTCGTACAAGATGAGAACTCCTTCAAACTGTTTTCCAGCTTTATTGCCTCAACTAAAGCGCTACAACCTCCTCCGAACGGACCCCGCCAGTGACATTTGGAATTTTCCTCATCGAAAACAGGACCACGTCTTGTCGCGCTGTCCTGACAACTCGTAACACCATCTGTACAAACACGGTCAAATTTACCAACCTCTCAGGTCCTCGAGGTGAAACCCTCTGTCTTGCATTTTTCACCCTCCGGAATCTGTTCATCTGTTAATAATTGTAAATCCCAATTAATAATAATCTTTGCTGTTAATAATTCTGTTATAAGGTGAAACCAAATTTGTCGCGTTTTTCACCCGTCATGATACTCCCTCTGTAAAAATATCGAAGAAGGCTGCTTTCCCAATTGCCTACAACAAAACTCCGTGGATATATTAAAGACAGGGCCATTTACCACTGGCAACAACACTGGGACAAAAGCTCAACAGGACGCTTAACCTACACATACTTAAAGTAGCGGCTCGAAGCACACTTCTTCTCACCGTCTTTTGAGTTGTCACAAGTCCTGACTGGACATGGCACTTTAAAGCCTACATTACCCGGTTCTCGCTTAAAGAAAACGCAACTTCAACTTGCCCTTGTGACAGACTATCAACACAAGACTCGAACCACTTCGTCTGGACTATCGACACAAGACTCGAACCACTTCGTCTTCTACTGCTCCCAATTCTCGGACCAAAGACTAGGAATCATCACACTTCTGGCAATGGAAAACTTGCTCCGGCCGTGTCGCCCTTCCTCTCTCGTACAAGATGAGAACTCCTTCAAACTGTTTTCCAGCTTTATTGCCTCAACTAAAGCGCTACAACCTCCTCCGAACGGACCCCGCCAGTGACATTTGGAATTTTCCTCATCGAAAACAGGACCACGTCTTGTCGCGCTGTCCTGACAACTCGTAACACCATCTGTACAAACACTGTCAAATTTACCAACCTCTCAGGTCCTCGAGGTGAAACCCTCTGTCTGGCATTTTTCACCCTCCGGAATGTGTTCATCTGTTAATAACTGTAAATCCCAACTAATAATAATATTTGCTGTTAATAATTCTGTTATAAGTGAAACCAAATTTGTCGCGTTTTTCACCCGTCACGATACTCCCTCTGTAAAAATATCAAATTCAACTGTAAATCTTTTCTTTAATAACAAAGTTGACTGAGCCCGGACTTTTGCAGGAGTGAGAGGTGGGCAGATTTTGGTGGCGGACTGCCGCTGCGTGATCCCGATACGGGACGACTCGAAACTGTCCTTCTCCCCCACACCCCCAACCATCCTGCCCTCAACCCACCAACTTTCCTCTCCAATTACTAACATCCAGTTTGAGTAAAACTGGTTTTCCCTCTTTACTAAATAATTTTCAATACCGTCTTTCTACGGCCAATTGGCGCGTAAAAACAAATTGTGGACTTGAAACTCTCCTTCTCCCCCACACCCCAACCCACCAACTTTCCTCTCCAATTACTAACACCCAGTTTAAAACCTTTGAGTAAAACTGGTTTTCCTTCTTTACTAAATAAATAATTTTCAATACCGTCTTTCTACGGCCAATTGGCGCGTAAAAACAAATTGTGGACTGATATGCGATCCCTGGTGAACCCCGAGCTGGGAAATTTTACCCCATCATCCCTCTCCTCTCATCGGCCCTGTTTTCGCTGCCTCGAGACACACTGCCATGGATCCCACTTAATCTTTCTAGACGTCATTAGACATTTTGAAAGTTGGCCAATGACCGTACAGTTTAAAAACAGAAAAGTTGTTTCGCTCGCTCAAAAGTGTGCTCTCAGTACATGGCGATTCTAAAGCCACGCGATTAAGCTAATATGAAAGATTTCTGTGAAATAATGTAAAATCGGTGAACCCCGAGCCGGGAAATTTTACCCCATCATCCCTCTCCTCTCGTCGGCCCTGTCTTCGCTGCCTCGAGACACACTGCCATGGATCCCATTTAATCTTTCTTGACGTCATTAGACATTTTGAAAGTTGACCAATGACCGTACAGAAAAGTTGTTTCGCTCGCTCAAAAGTGTGCTCTCGGTACACGGCGATTCTAAAGCCACGCGATTAAGCTAATATGAAAGATTTCTGTGAAATAATGTAAAATTATCATCCGGCAGATATTGTACTGATGACATAAATATGACTGAAAATATTTATTTCATTTTTATGTCTGAATCTGTCGAGTAATAAATATTTTTGTAATGTGTAAGTATAGAAAAATAACAGCGAGGCCTTTAGAGTATTTACAAATAAAAATATAATCTATTTCGGTTTGAAATTTTTTTTATTTTTATATTTTTCTTATCTATTACTCATTTTATTTGCCCGTTTATTACTATCCGTTAGTCTTAGCCATGATCAATGTACGCCTGGTATGGTTGTCGCTCGGAGAAAGATGATGGTCTATAGTCTTCGTGAGAATTTCTACAAATACAACTCTAATTTTGACACCTGATTTCAGATTGGTATGTTGACTAATGATGACACTGAAAAATTTTATAATGAATTTATTTCGTCTACAGGGTTAGGCCAACCACGCAGATTGGATGGAATATCTACTTAGGCTGAACTCACTCATACCACAGCAGAACCATACCACGACTACAAAACTGTGGTCGGTTTGTGGATGGTCGCCGAACTCACTCGTACCACAGCAGAACCATACCACGACTACAAAACTGTGGTCGGTTTGTGGATGGTCGTCAATTATAACTATATTAATATGGCGGCCAGATGGCCGAACGGTAACGCTGTCGGCGTGCCTCGCAGAAGGACCCGGGTTGGCGTCCCGGATTTTTTCGGGATACTGGGCCCGGCCCGGTGATCCCCGTCCTCACTCCCTCCACTGGTGTGGATGCAACCCGTGGTTGGAACTGGACCCGCTCCCTTAGTAACCTCCCCGATTCGAAAGGGGGAGTAAAAAAATTATATTAATATAGAAACGCGTAATCTAATTGACACGGACCACTAACTGAAGTCGGTTTCAACGGCTGTCGCGACGCGTAGTTCGTGTGAGTTAGATTATGCGTTTCTATATTAATATACAGGAATACCTCGATTATCGCGATTCTCGATTTATCGCGGTTTATAATTTGATACCAAAATTCAATTATTGCGCTCAAAATTCGAATTATCGCCACCACAGTTTTGTGGTCGTGGTGTAGTTTTGCTGTGAGTTCAGCCATAAACTGATTTAATATGTTATTCACTTATTAAACGGAACTTTCTTGATGTTATTAAACCGATAGTATAGGTTAGAAAGAGAAAATTCAGTTGTTTTCTTGCGTGATGTGACAATCTGGTGGACTTAAAGCCATTCGCATACATTAATATAGGTATAATTGCAATGCCGAAAGTAGTACGAAACAAAATACACAACCTGTAGGTCAAAGTTCATAAAAAAATCAGACATGAAATCGGTACCGTTTCCGAAATATACATATTTTTTTATACTTTAATCTTAAACACAATGGAACCGATGACTGCGCAATTAATTACGTGTCGGTAAAACGGATTGTTAACCATAAACAATAGTCATTATTATAGCAATCTATCTCAAATATATCATCGATTTGATTCCTGTTTTTTTGTGATCGTTGACTTATAGGTTCACCTCTTTCTCTTGGTACTACTTTTACCGGACTTTACAAAATTAAAATTGTACCATCTCGTGAGTCGAATTCATCTTGCAGGCAAGTTATTTTCGTGTCTATTATCATTGTTGTTTTATTACTGTTCTTTATTCTAACTGATGATCAATCTACACGTGCTTATTTGTCATTCGGAGAAATGATCGTTGGCGTAGTGTGTCCATGGCGAATGTTTTCACTAATAGAACTGCCTACTTTTGACACGTGACTGTAGATTGTTAGCTTGACCAACTGAGACATCTCTTAGAAAAATTTAAAGATGGCATATTTTGATATTTCGTATACAGAAATGAGCGAATGGATGAGGGGAGACGTTTAATACGACTGACTCACTGTCAACTACTTCAGTCACCATCGCTGAATTCCCTAAAATTATCTGAAAGTATCCACTGGCTGTACAGGTTATAAAAGGATTATTCAGTTTTATTTTCTTGCACGAAAAACATCGTGAAGTCACAGACATTGTTAATTAAATTAAAAAACAGATATATTAAAATAAAATGGAATATGTTTGTACAATTTATTGCTAAAAACATCGTGACGTCACAGACATGGTTAATTAAATTAAAAAACAGATATATTAAAATAAAATGGAATGTTTGTACAATTTATTGCTTTTTTCTCTTTTAAATATTATATATTCTTCTTAACTATTAAATTATACATAATTATCGTCTAAGACAGGGCTGTCCAATCCGCGGCACGCGGCCCAGCATAAAATGGTAAACTTCTTAAAACATTGAGATTTTTATGTACTTATTTAAATTTTTATTATTTAAATATGTATCTACATTTCATATTTCCATTTTTTAAATATTTATTTCAGTGATTAAACTTTCTTGACCTTCCGCGGCATGCGGCCCAGTATAAAATTGTAAACTTCTTAAAACATTCAGATTTTTATGTACTTATTTAAAGTTTTTATTATTTAAATATCTATCTACATTTCATATTTCCATTTTTTAAATATTTATTTCAGTGATTAAACCTTCTTGACCCACTTAATGATATAAAAAAATTTCTGCAGAAAAAAAGTCAAAGATGATTATATTACGACCATAATAAATATACATTGTTAATTACCACATTTTCGCTTATTTATCATGGTTGATGTCATATATTGCACATTATTTACTAACTTTTTTGCTTAATAATTATCGTTAGTATATTTTTAGTTACCACATTTTCGCTAATTTATCATGGTTGATGTCATATATTGCGCATTATTTACTAACTTTTTTGCTTAATAATTATCGTTAGTATATTTTATGTGCGGCCCGACACAATTTTTTTCTTCAAATGTGGCCCGAGGAGGCCAAAAGGTTGGACACCCCTGGTCTAAGAGATAAGACCTAAACTAATCCACCAGAAAGCCAACATCTCAGGCGGACATATCGCGCCATCTATAGAATAAGTTAAAAAGTTTTGTCATTTGATTTTTTGAAATTTTTTATACGGTTATTAAAATATATATTTAATAGTCAAAACTCTAATTTCACTTCATAGAAACTGAAATCAAAAGGAATTATAAAATTTCATTGCATAATCTTGGAGCTATTTCAGTGTAAAGTTGTACGTGACACTAATGAGGATAAACAAATTATTATATAGATTACAAATATAATATTTAAAATATATTATTATTATATAAATATAATATAAACTCCAGAGTGCTATTGTTTGTCATATGGTTCTTTATCATTTTGGAGACTTGTAAACAAGATAAAATTTCTTCTAACTGCTAAGGCACTACTCTCTGAAGTACAAGGCCTGAGTACTCAAAGCAAACTGAACTGTGACATCATGGCTACTAGTCCATTTGTCTCTGCTACACCACTACCCTCTAATGGTTTCATTACTATTTCAAACACAATTAGTTTTGTATTACTTGATTCCACGTGTTCTGAAATTTGTTTTATTTAACAAAAAAGTATTACAGAAATATAATTTGCTATTATTAACTTTACATATAAAAGATGCTGTATCGGGTGTTGTGTAACCAAATTGTAAATTGTGTACCAAATTTTCCTTCTGACAAAGTCTTACCTCTAAAATGGATTAATGCAATACCAAGGAAAAATTTTCAATCATCTGAAACTTTGAAGATAGGAATGTAAACTTTTTCATATATATTTTGTTTCGTAAATTTATTAATTGTAACTGTTGAACTTTTCTCTGTAATACGTTGTAAATATTTCTTTATCTACACAGTACAGCCATACTATTTAATATATTGTATTAAGCTATAATTTTTTGTATTTATAAATAATGTGTATTATCAAAAGCTTCTGTATATTAGATTTACATATATATTTCATTCTTACAAAAACACAAATCATAAATATGTAATGAATAATGAGATATTTTTATATTATGGTTACTCTATTATAATGGATAAGTTGATGTTATATTCTAAATTTATTTTAAATTCTAACAGATTATTTAATTTTTATGAATATAATATTTTTAATACATTGTAAAACTAATAGAATTTTAAATCTGGTGATAAAATTTTCAGTGTAAATTGAAGAATTTGTCTGAGATATCTGTTCTTTTGAAAATTCTATACCTTGAATTCTTTCATTGAGTTTATTTCATTTTGAAGAAAGATAGATCAAAGTTAGGAAATTAGGATTGCTCTCTTACAATTTGTTTTTATTTCTGATTATATTATAAAATGTTAATCCTTTTAACTACAAAATATGCTTTAAAAATCTCAATAGTATTTTTCAAATTTTATATATTTAATCTAATGATAAATTTAACTAATTGTTTCATAATAAATTACAGACTTTAAATGTTTCCCTTTTAAATTCAAATATAATTAAAAATTTTACATATATGAAAAACAGCATATAAAGAATTCAAAGAGATATTTTTAAAAATAAGTTGTGGCATATATCAGAAAAAACAAATGCATAATCAACCATATATCCATTTATTCATATCATTAGTTTAAAATGCTGACAAATAATTATAAGAAAATATAATTACTCCATGAATAAAATGTAATTCTTGTGTATTTTATTTTATTAGGTTTGTGAAATTCACTTTTGTGATGAAGATATAATTTAAACGGCAGACTTACTGAAGAAAGTGACACCTAATGACCTGCAGCACTGCTTTGAACAGTGGAAAACTCATATGCAGCGATGTATTGAGAGGGAAGGGGAGTATGTTGAAGGGGACTAAAAGGTATTTGTATAATGTTTTCAATAAAGCTAATTTTTAAGATTAGTCCGGTTATTTAATTGTCACACCGCGTACATTTAAAATCATTCTTTGATTACACAGGTGGCAATATTCTTGGTATGTCATATAATGGGGAAGATGCTGCTACCAGTGCACGTGTTTATGATATCAAGTTTATATTCTTCTTACAAAGATGATGTGCCTATTGTACCCATTAAAGCAATAACTTCAGATATGTTATACTCTCTGATAAAAAGAGTTGTTATTAGCTTAGAAAATATTGGATTTTTTGTTATAGGTGTTGTTTCAGACAGTAATTCCATAAGCAGAAAAGTCTTATAATTTTTTGAGGTTCCATCACAGAACAGCATTGTATATCCTCATCCTGTATCTCCTCAAAGACCTCTTTTCTATGTCATTGATCCAGTACACATTTTAAAGTACATTGGGAATAACTGGATCAATCAAACAAAATGGTGGACAATGTATGTTCTTTCCTAATTTTGAATATTTTCCAGAAAAAATTGAAATTGAAACAGCCTCATTTCAGACTCTTAAGAAACTGCATGAATTGGAATATTCTAATTTATTAAAGTTTGGAAAAGGACTTTCACTTAAGGCAACTGAAATATGGCATCAATTAATATAAAAAAATTTAATTTCAGTGATGGGGAAACTAAAAAGGATAATTTAGCAAGTAGTGATTTCCCTAAAATTCCTGAAATATTTCAAAATATTTTAGTGATTGTGTCAGATATCAAAGAAGTTGATCATTAGATTCCTGTATTTGGATATTTGGCTGATTACTATGTATATAAGTTAGTTAATGAACTAAAATGTACAGATTGTAGTCAAGGATTAGAAACTGAAAGTGATGAGACTAATCCAGCACACAAATACATTTCATCAACTGACCGTGGTGCTTTGAAATATCCACATTTGTTATTGTTATGCTAAATTATATTGTTTTGCAAAAACTTATAAGTGCTGAGTATGAAAATGTTTTTTGCATGCAAAAAATCAATATTACTTAATTAAACATTTAACAGCATCCCAACTGATTGAAGAATTACAACATCTAGATCAGTGCTGTCCAATTATAATGAACCTGAGGGCCATAACTGTGTTTACTAGAGATATGAAAGGCCGCAGTTATAAAAAAGGGGAGGAGCTTTGGTACTCAATACATTACTGTCTCAACAGTCAGAATGCATAAATATAATGCTTTTTAAAAACCAATTATTCTTATTACAAAATTATATTTACCAAATTGCATCAATAAACATGTTAACAAAAAGTTATAAAATATAAACAGTTAAAAATATGTAATAAAAGTATGCATGTACCTATTCAATGTGTTAAATGAGGATGGGCAGCAGCATTGTAAGGCTGGATATTTACATCCATTCCTGTTATAGCTATCCGCAGAATATGTAAAAGAGAAGAATCTCCAAGTGGTTTTGAATTGATTCTTAATTATCTTTATGTTAAAAAATGCACTTTGACACAAATAAGTACTACCAAAGGTTGATATTACAATACTTTCCGACCAAAATCACAAAAGTTAGGAAAACCTTCATTAAACAAAGCAGATTACCCACATGCTTTGTTATGAAAAAGTCATTTTCCCACTGCTACTAATATATTCGATTTTCATTTTCTATTTTAACGTTTTTTTCTCATTCATTTCACAATAAACAACAATAAACTCATAGTAAAATAAAAATGAAATTAAATTAAAACATAAAATAAAATTAAAAGAATCTCACCACAATGGTCACACCATCACCACTGAAATGGTGAGTGTTAGAAACCAAAAAATAACTAAAATACAGTCACAATTCAATATCCACATTTGTTATTGTTATGCTAAATTATATTGTTTTGCAAAAACTTATAAGTGCTGAGTATGAAAATGTTTTTTGCATGCAAAAAATCAATATTACTTAATTAAACATTTAACAGCATCCCAACTGATTGAAGAATTACAACATCTAGATCAGTGCTGTCCAATTATAATGAACCTGAGGGCCATAACTGTGTTTACTAGAGATATGAAAGGCCGCAGTTATAAAAAAGGGGAGGAGCTTTGGTACTCAATACATTACTGTCTCAACAGTCAGAATGCATAAATATAATGCTTTTTAAAAACCAATTATTCTTATTACAAAATTATATTTACCAAATTGCATCAATAAACATGTTAACAAAAAGTTATAAAATATAAACAGTTAAAAATATAAAAAAAGTATGCATGTACCTATTCAATGTGTTAAATGAGGATGGGCAGCAGCATTGTAAGGCTGGATATTTACATCCATTCCTGTTATAGCTATCCGCAGAATATGTAAAAGAGAAGAATCTCCAAGTGGTTTTGAATTGATTCTTAATTATCTTTATGTTAAAAAATGCACTTTGACACAAATAAGTACTACCAAAGGTTGATATTACAATACTTTCCGACCAAAATCACAAAAGTTAGGAAAACCTTCATTAAACAAAGCAGATTACCCACATGCTTTGTTATGAAAAAGTCATTTTCCCACTGCTACTAATATATTCGATTTTCATTTTCTATTTTATGTTTTTTCTCATTCATTTCACAATAAACAACAATAAACTCATAGTAAAATAAAAATGAAATTAAATTAAAACATAAAATAAAATTAAAAGAATCTCACCACAATGGTCACACCATCACCACTGAAATGGTGAGTGTTAGAAACCAAAAAATAACTAAAATACAGTCACAATTCAATACTTTAAACTGAAATAGCTAAAACTAAAATTGATGTGACTGAGTCTTATAAAAATTTGATGTGATTGATAGCTTATTGTTTGTTAAATAACCACTAATAATTAAGAAAAATTAATTGAGTTAATATAATTCAATTTTAGGATTCTTTTTATTAATCTCTTAAAAAAAGTAATAAATAAAAGTGAAAAAAACATTAAAAAATAATAACATATCACAAATCTTGAAAGCCTCGTGGGCCATCTTTTGGACAGCCCTGATCTAGATGTATGTGAAAATGGACACACTGTTGAAATGCTAATTAACAAAATAATACATATGACAACAAATACACTGCTAAAGAATTATTGTCATAAGAAAAATGATATCAAGAAAAGTAATACAGGTAGGCCTCGATTAGCGCGAATAATTGGTTCCACGAATTTCTCGCACTAATCGAAGTATTAACTCTATAACGCAAATTGTCTATAGCTTTAGATGACTGCAACACCTGCATGTATCTGGCGTCAAACTGACATGTATATTTTTGTTGTGGGTGATTGATGACTAGAGTCCCTTCACTTCGTGTTACAATGTTTATCACTTCTTACCATTCCCTCTCTCTGGTATACGATGTCCATCACATAATTTATCTGTGCACCATCTCCTCACTTTGGGAGACAATGCTTACCAGTTAATTTATCGTCTTACAACTAAATTTTTATTTACAAGTACAAATATCAAATCTTTGATAATTATTATGCATTTTGATTTTATCTGGTATCAGACTCCACAGTGCTGACTTTTTACTTTTTGATAATTAAATATGTTTGGATTGTAATTTGCTCTTGTGCTGTTTATTTCATAATTTTTTAAAGCAGAGATTTTAATTGATTGCCTTAAACAAGCATTTATTTTTAACATTTTTAGCATGCAAGATTCTCTAGCAGATCTCCATATGTGAGATTCATTTAAATCAGATATGATTTAATATCAATTATTTTGATAGATTTGGAAATTCTAAAAGATATCAATTATGAATATAAATTTTATTCACATTTGAATATTTATACAATTTCCCTAAAATATATTAAACTTTAATCTTAGTACAATGGTACCTTGGTTAACGACGGCCTCGGATAACAACGTACTTGGTTAATGACGAGCGGTTGTAAGAAAAAAATGTCTTGGTTAACGACGAAGGCTTTGGTTAATGACTCCTAATTATGTGAACTCTATTGAGTTCACATAATTAGGAGAAAATAGAGTTCTGTAACAACTCGTCATCGCATCACGTGATTTATTAGCTCAGTTATTAAGCGTTATTTTTTTTATCACAATCAATTCAAATCCGTCAATATCATTATTAAAATTATAACCATATAAAAATATATTTAAATAAATGATGATTAACATATAGTAATGAAAACAAATTATTTAACCTAGATTAAAAATAGACGTGCAACAGTTCACTAGTTTTTAGTTTCTTAAAAATGATTTCTAGACGATTAAAAAGTAGACACTGCAACAATTCACTAGTTTTTAGTTTCTTAAAGATGATTTCCAGACGATTATTATTTTAAATTCTGCCAACGCAACAGTTCACTAGTTTTTAGTTTCTTAAAGATTATTTCTAGACGATATTTAATTAATTAAAAATAGACATGCAACAGTTCACTAGTTTTTAGTTTAAAAATAGACGTGCAACAGTTCACTAGTTTTTAGTTTCTTAAAGAGGTTTCTAGACGATTATTATTTTAAATTCTGCCAACAAAGTGGGATTCTATTGTTTGTTTGTGTTATATATATTACTTAACACCTGCAAGTGGTATGATGTCGCAGTTTCGGATTGCATTAGAAGAAAAAAATGTCTGTCCGAGAACCTACAGTTCATATAGACCAGTGCTTCTCAAAGTGTGGGTCCTGATGTGGGTTGCGTAACAAACTTTGGGGATCGCAAAAATTTTAGCAAATGTTTTAATTCATATTTCTAGTTTATATACCTCTATATACCCAGGATTGCGGCAGTTTTGGATTCCATTAAAAGGGAAAAAAAGGCTGTCCGAGATCCTACAGTTCATATAGACAATAAATCGGCAAGTGTGTGTCACTGTTCATTACCCAGGATTTTCTCGGGGTAAAAGGGGTCACCAAGTGGAAAAGTTTGAGAAGCGCTGATATAGACAATAAATTAGCGAATGCTTGTCACTGTTCATTCGCCATCAAAAAGCAAAATCAAATCTTATCTATATAATAATCATTGAATCTATAAGCTGCTAATCGGTGTTTACAGGTTCGTTTGTCAAAAACTCCAAAGCGAGCCCAATTGTCCTTCTGGTGCGGGTTCGTTTTTCAAAAAACTCCAAAGTGAGCCCAATTGTCCTTCTGGTGAAGATTGATAATTAAAAACTGTCTAATGAAGATTGATAATTAAAACTGTTTTCATGAACAATTCATTTTATTAATGTTAATTTTTTTGTAGCAAATATAATAAATAAATGATATTTTCCATATTTTTAGGACATTTTAAATGAGTTTTATCTGCATTTTTAATATTTACTATGGTTGTGGGAAGGAGCCGGAATGAATTAATCAATTTTCAATTAAATCCTATGGGGAATCGCACCTTGGATAACGACAGTAATCCTAAAACGGATTACTGTCGTTAACCAAGGTACCACTGTATTTCAAAATAGTGGTAATTTACCAAAAATTCCTTGCTTTATATATTCAGAACTTTCCATTAAAATCTGTGAAATAAGAAACTTTTAATTGATCAAATTGTGAAATATAATATACATTATATAAAATTATTTCAGTGCTTTTGGAGTCAGAATAACAACAGTATCTGAGTTATGAACAGCTTGATTTATGAACGAAACTTACATACAAATTATGTTTGTAACTAGAGGAGCATCTTATAATGCTTAAATATACATATATATAAATTCCAAATAATACTGTCATAATAAAATATGCTGCACATGTTTAGTTTCATTCTTTTGAATGAAAAAGATTAAATTTCCCAATTTATATACATAGAATATATTTTTTTAAATAAACACAGTATGTAAATCCTAGATTTACATGGTTTTGATTTGCATCCACATATCTTTGAAACTGCATAAGCTTTTTGATTTTTGTCAAATTTCCATAAAGCATGAATGAAAAATTCATTAAACAATTTACTTTTTTTACAAATACACCCATACCTCGCTATACGGCCGCTCTTTATACGGCATTTCGCTATAACGGCGCTGTCATTAACCAAGGTACCACCGTATTTCAATAATAATGATCAAATATCAATCATTTTCAATAGTTTTGTTCCTTTAATATAATTTAATATGTTGTGAGTTATTGTATATCATCATATATAATAAACAACAAACCTAATTTATATATCCTTCAATTCCATTTTATTGTGGAAAAGTTCAAAAAGGAATATTTATTAGATTTCATGAAAACAAATTAACAAATAAGTTTCTATTTAAAGAAGTATCAAAGTTCTGGGGTATGTTAAGCAAGTAAATATGCTTAAAAAAATTTTCAGCTTTAGTTTTCTTTCTCCTATAATATTTAAATGATGTATGGTCTGTAGAAAAATAAGAATCCTGTAAAAAGGAAATTTGGTATATCAGAGTTCAATACAAGTATAATTTTTTGAAGTATAATACTCTAAAATTTCCAAAATAGTATGAATGGTATGATTTGAAGCCATGTGTGTCTCTTTGCTTAAATACCTTGTTTTGATTTCTGATCCTTGAATATTTTTCCATTTATCTAACCACACTAAAAATCTACTTAAAAACATTTTACCCTTCGTCTGCAGTAAATGATTATTGGAAGACATCTTTCAGATTTTTACTTTTCAGTGGAGTTTTCACATTGACTATTTTCCATCACATTAAAATTATATTTATAAATTCTGATGTTTTCTTATAAACTTTTGTGTTAGTTTTATTTCAAAATTCCAATAAACCAGTAATTACATATTCATTAAAAATATCTTTAAAACTAGTTTAACATTTTGATATTCCAAATTATTGGAGTTTAATGCTTTCCTTGTTAGACCAAAACCAAATTTTAGAATCTCGCTATATATTCAATTTTATGTAATTTTTATTATGGCCATAAATGATGTATGTATTGTGGAGTCATCTGAATCAAAACTTGGATAAAATATATCTTGTCCATTCTTCTGATTTAATCAGTTGTTTCTGATGCAATTCAATAAATGAACAGGATCAATAATAATAAAAGAGTGATCTACTTGCATTTAATAGGTGAGGAAATAGAACGTTAAGTTTGTTTGCATAAAAATTACATTTTCTATTGATTGCATTATTGTCAGT
Source organism: Olivierus martensii (assembly GCA_000484575.1). NCBI lineage: Eukaryota > Metazoa > Arthropoda > Arachnida > Scorpiones > Buthidae > Olivierus > Olivierus martensii. The sequence continues at coordinate 78,200 of AYEL01079392.1, forward strand.
CGCAATACAGAAAATATTGAAACTAATTTCTTCTAAACTGTAATTAGTTTTTTTAATATATTGTGAAGTACAGGTAGGCCTCGATTAGTGTGAGTTTGAATAATGCGATATTCGATTAGTGCAATTTTAAAAATGATACTGTTTTTCAGTTAGTGCGAGCAAATATTCGATTAATGCGAGTTGTAAGCGTTATCTACTTATTTGGCTTAGTGTTTACTTTTATTTAATAACTAAAGTAATAAGAAGTACAGATAGGCCTCGAGTTCGAATAATGCGATTTTGATTAGTGCGACTTATAAAATTGATTGAGTTCGAATAATGCGATATTCAATTAGTGCGACTTATAAAAATGATACATTCGAATAATGCGATATTCGATTAGTGCGACTTATAAAAATGATACCGTTTATTAGTGCGAGCAAATATTCGATTAATGAGAGTTTATACCGTTTTTCAGTTAGTGCGAGCAAATATTCGTTTAATGCGAGTCACCGTTTTTCAGTTAGTGCGAGCAAATATTCGATTAATGTGAGTTGCATCGTTTTTCAGTTAGTGCGAGCAAATATTCGATTAATGCCAGTTGTAAGCATAGACCAGTGAGTTCGAATAATGCGATATTCAATTAGTGCGACTTATAAAAATGATACATTCGAATAATGCGATATTCGATTAGTGCGACTTATAAAAATGATACCGTTTAATTTCGATTAGTGCGACTTATAAAATTGATACCATTTTTCAGTTAGTGTGAGCAAATATTCGATTAATGAGAGTTTATACCGTTTTTCAGTTAGTGCGAGCAAATATTCGTTTAATGCGAGTCACCGTTTTTCAGTTAGTGCGAGCAAATATTCGATTAATGTGAGTTGTAGAGTTTTTCACTTAGTGCGAGCAAATATTCGATTAATGCGAGTTGTAAGCATTTTTCACTTAGTGCGAGCAAATATTCAATATTAAGCGAGTTGTAAGCCATAGACCAGTTTTACTAACAAGTGTCCGTCCCGTTTTATGATGTCAATTAACAAATTAATATTAATTTTCAGTTAGTAAAACCGGACGAGGAGCAGTCCAAGAACAGTGCTTGGCTTTGAAGGGGTGAAACATCAGAAAGATGGGCTTTTTGCCGTTCAAATTTTCGGTTAGTAAAACCGAACGAGGAGCAGTCCAAGAACGGTCACGGCTTTGAAGGGATGAAACATCAGAAAGATGGGCTTTTTGCTGTTAAAGATTTTGAAGGGGTGAAACATCAGAAAGATGGGCTTTTTCTGTTAACTGTGCTTTGAAGGGGTGAAACATCAGAAAGATGGGCTTTTTGCCATTAAATGTTTAACATTACTGTACTTTTGAAGGGGTGAAACATCAGAAAGATGGGCTTTTTGCCATTAACTGTTTTGAAGGGGTGAAACATCAGAAAGATGGACTTTTTCCGTTAACTGTTTCTGAAGGGGTGAAACACCAGAAAGATGGGCTTTTTGTCGTTAGCAATTTAACATTACTATTATTCAGCTTTGTTATTGTATACATACAGTATATAGAATTTTCTCTATTAAAAAAAATATTGAAATGGATAAAAGGAAGAACACTTTTGATGATAAAACAGGAAACAAAAAAAAGAAGAGGTTAGTGATTACGCTACACCAAAAATGGATTGATTGAGCGACATAAAAGCAACACTCCACTTCCGCTTTCGATTTGCTATTTTGGTTAATGCTTTTTCATCCAGCTCTCTCTCTTTAGTTTCTGGATCTTTTCAACTTTTTGAACATGACATAAATTCCAGGCAGTTTTCAAAAATTATTGGAACTGCAACTGCAACCAGTTTAGGATGTTTTAATGGTGCACTAACTATTTTTTTCAGTTTTTTTTTTTTTCAAAGAAGCCTGTTTTGTTGAGAGTATCATTTTATTGAAAATGCAGTTCACAGATCTGTAAATATAACGTCAGAGTTTATTTAAAAAAAAAAGAAAAAAAAATATGTCTTAATAAGTTTAGTAGTAAAATCATAAAAGCTGTATGTAGCTAACCTCAAAATTTTTCAGAATTAAATAGAAAGGATTTCATCCCTACAAAATGCTCAAGTGCAAGTTCTTTTCATTTAAAGTTTTCAGCTACTGGCTTTTTCATGAATCATCTTTTAGAAATGAAAATACTTTACTTTGGGACCATTTTTGTAATTGCCCCTACATCTGGAAGCATAACAAATTGGCATTTTCAAGAATATATTAGTTTGCAAACATTGCCATTCCATCGTATTGATCCAATTTCAATGTCTATACACTCTTGATAACATCACAAAAATTTTTGGAGTAAATAGGCTTTCTTATGGGTAACATTAACAGTTGCATCCCTTAGAGAGGGAGAGAGAAACGTATACCAAGATCATTGGATGGAGGCAGAAATTTTCAAGGAATAATTGAAAATCATACTTCTCATACACTCCCAATATCATTAGATATCACAAATACCACATCCAGAACTACAAAATTTAAAATAACCCATGCACCAATAAATTGTACAATTATCATTCATTTGTTGCAGTTTTTAGGTTTTATTTTTATTTGAGATATAAAAGAAATAACATCAACACAGATAAATCATACAACTTATCTGCTTGAAGATGTTTAGACAACCAAATCTAGTCCAAAATTAATATATCACTATGAATTAAAGTACACTTTATAATAAATTTGGCAAAACTATATATAATAGAGACTGAAATTTTGGGTTTGGTGAAAGTTGGGCTATAGGATGGGAGCACAGAGAGCACGACAAGGAAAATAAAGGCAGAAGATAAAACACCACCAATAATATGTATTCTATCGTTTTTTTCCCCATTTGTTCTATCCATTGTTTCATTTGACTTAATAAATTTGTTTAAGTGAGTGCCTGTGTATTTCTTCATTGAAGATTTGAAGAACCCATCTCCACAGAATCATTTACTTTAGATTATATATTATATATTTATGATTTATCAGTATGGAATTACTGTTACTTTTTTACCCTATACATATAATAATTGGATAAATTGGATAAAATATTATTAGAATCCTCATACTATGCAGTTTCATATGATACTTGACAGAAAAATGCATCCTATATGATTTTAAAAAAATTACAATTAACATAATATTATTAGAATCCTCATACTATGCAGTTTATATGATACTTGACAGAAAAATGCATCCTATATGATTTTAAAAAAATTACAATTAACATGGCAATAAAAATAGTTTGACAAACTTTATAGATTGTCAAGTTTACTGTAAGTTATATAATTTTACATGCACAGAAAATTGCTATTTTAATGCCTTCTAATATTGATTTGATAAAAACTGACAATAAGAATATAATTTTATTTATTTACACTTTCATCTTATAAAATTTATAAAAATTCCATAAACAAACACTAGTTGCAGAAATGGTCAGTGTAATGCGACAGAAATTTCTAAATTGAGTTTTATCTTTAATTAAAACTGTTGGATTTTTGCTAGAAACTAAAACTGCAAATCTTGCTTTCTTTTTTGGATTTTTTTCCACTCTGTACTTGGTATAAGGATCAAATTGCCAAGCCAGTGAATATAACATGGCACTGAAAATATTTGTTATACTCAAACAACAGCAAATATATGGTTTTTTGAAAATACATGCACTTGTGATTACTCCTAATCCTGAGATTATAGTCAATTTATGAAGAAAATTTCCAATAGTAATCCACATAGAGACCATTTCTCCAAGTCCTTCTGGTTCCACAACAATGATATGATTATCAGATTTCATTGCATTTTGCAATTCAGTATCTGTTGTTTGTGATGACTCTTCAGTTTGCTGTTGATAAATGATTATAATTCCTTGTTGTTTAAGTTGTTCCCTAAATTTAAATTATTATATACAATTTTTAATATAGAACTTAAATACAAAATATAAAAAATTAAAAACTAAACTTACTTGATATCTACATTTCCAGAAATTTTGCTCCTTGGATCATCTAAATCCAAAGGAATCTTAAAAATAAAACAATTATTTTGATTAATACTATTGTACTAATTTTTCAGAAAATTAAATCTTAGAATATCACTAAATGGACTGTTTTCACTACAAAATGGCAAAATTAGTTGCCTACTTTCTGTGCATGTACATTTTGTGATTGAAATGAAAGGATTAAAAATACATCATGGAAGTTAACAATACTTCTCAACAATGAAATGTCTGTATCATCCTTTTAAAAATGCTGAATGTGTAGAATTTTAAAAAAAAACTTCTTTTCCTGCTTTATTTTATTTAAAATTAAAACCTAAATTAGTATGTGGTAACTTGTCAAGTAGTTATATCATCTTGCATTTATATAGTAAACTAAAGATAGATAGATATATCTCTAGTTTGCTATAAAATATTTTTTTGTACAATCTATCAAAAGATACACTAATTATAGTTACTTAACTTAATTGATAAAAATATTTTTAATATCTATTACAGTGATTTTTAAAATTTTATATTGCCAATATCAAATTTTATGCATAAATTTAAAATGTAAATACAACATGTTGTCTAGATAATTTTTATAATAACTATATAATTCATTTAAATTATCACACACAAGTATTCAAATAAACTTACAAGTTGTTCAATGCTTATATGAACCATATCCATACAACTTAATTTTGATTACTCTCCTAATATGTTGATCAAAGTTTTTATCTATATAGTGTAACAACAGATTGTATACAAAGTATAAAATTCAAAAGATTTTCCCTCAAGTGAAATATTTTTTTGGTTGTTAATTATTACAATTTTAATGACTTTTTTGTGAAAATTCTCTTTCTTGAGATTAATTCATTCAAATAATTTGATTATTTTTTATGGCATTTATTCTTTCAATATTTTTTATCATCATCAAAATTATGATTATATAATTTTTGGAAATAGAACAAAGATTTCAAATATATAATTTTTATTACCATGATTTTATTTTAATTTATACTCAATTTCAAATTTTTTGAAATCTTCTTCAGTGAATACTGTACTTTCTTCTGAATTATCCTTTTGATTATTTTTTGAAAGTTGAGATTTGCATTTCAGAAGCTAAAAAAAAAAAAAAAAAATTAAAATTTAAAAAAAAAAAAAAAAAAAATTCATATTACATTAAAATATATATAAAACTTTTTACAGCTATACAATTGTAATCCCTGATTGTAATAAGAACTTTCTCGTAGATTATGGATATATTTTATCAATAATTTAAAAAATTAACTTTACTTATTCTATCCAGGGATTAAATTTTATATTAATAAAATATATAACTTTGATATTTTAAACTGATTATATGACTTATTCAGATCATTTCACTTGATCTAGTTAATTAACTGCCATTATCTAATATAATATATTTAATAGATATTTCTAACTATATTTATACAGAAAAGATTTCTAATGCATTTTTGTTGAGCTATTTGAATTTTACAATATATGGAAATTCAAACAGTCCAGAAGAAATGCATTACAAATCTACACAGCAATTTTTAGTTAGAACCCTTCCCATAGAAAATATCTTTATATTTATTCAAATATAAAAATAAATAAGTCAATAATAATAGTCTTGTATTTGGGCTATACTGATATAATTGAAACAAAAGATTGGAATTTCTATATTATTTGTAAATCATGAATCTAATTATTTATTTGGTAAAATATCAAGAGCCATAAAATTTTTTAAAATGTTTTTTAAAATCAAAAGTGATAACTATTCTGTAAATATTTTAAAGAGGAATTTAATTTTTTTCATATAACAATGCTATATTACTTATTATTTTTGGTATCAAAAAGATAACTTACCTTTTCAACTGATTTGGAAAATGGTCCTTTTTCAGAAAATCTTTCTAATATATACAAATTATTTTCTGTTTGATCTTGAAGTTTTTTCTTTTTATATATTTCTGTAAATAAAATCATTTAATTTAAAAAATAAGATACTATAATATTTTGTTTAGTTATATCACATATCAGATGATTTATTAGTCTTAGTGTCTTATTCACTGAGATGAAATCATTTTTCTAAATTTAATTTCAATAAAATTTCATTTAACAATCATATTTCTGTAGAATGAAATATACACAACTATAATTAAATGAAAGTACTTCATGCAGTTGTGAAAAATTCTCAAAAAATACTGAATAAAAGTATTTTTTGAGAATTTTTCATGAACTCATGAAGTGAGTTCTGCACGAAGTACTGGAAATAGTATATTTAACAGAACTTAATATAATATTAATTCAATAACCACACCATCATTATACTGACTGCGACTCTCCCTTTCGCATTTGGACTCATCCATCTTAGCTAGGCGTGGCTTTCGTGGATGGACAATATATCTTTTTTCATTCTTCTCTATTTATGCAATGTTTTGATATTAATAATATGACAATCCTTAACACTTTATATTAAATAATAAGCTCTCTCTAAGATTGTATAGAGACATTTTAGATAACACACACAGCTTACACATAAACATGTATGTTATTTATCTATATTGAAAATATTCCAATAAATATTAATATAATTCAAATATAGATTTTCAAATATTTTACCACCAGAAGATAATGTAGCTTCAATTTTTATCTGCCGCTATTATACTGTGTTGACTCAACTGAGAAATATGCTTCTAGAATATATTTCATCAATAATATGAGTAAACTTCATAACTCATTTTATAATGATTCAAATGAATTAGTGCATCTAACAAAACATTATCCAATTGTATCTACAAATTAATTTTATTTTAACTATAGTATTTTATTATTCAATGAATGCTGTCATTTTTATTGCGAAAATCTAACAGATTTTAATATGAAGTTTCTGCTCTAATAACAATCCACTATAACAGCTTTACTATTCTCTCATTACAATAGTGATACAGTAAATATGTATGCTTCTAATTGGAAAAAAGTTCATAATGAAGAAACTCAATTTTTTGTTTGAAAAACAGAAAACATTGAGACTTTCAGCTCATTTTCTATGCAAGATCATTTTTGGACATCATAATATTCATCAAATTAGAGACACAAAAATAGGCAAAGAGAACATATCCTATCAAAATTTATTATTCATTTTGAAACAATAAAAGATATTTTGGCAAGACTAAGCTGCCATCTTCTTACTAGATGAGCTCTGAAGCATTAAATTGACATGGCTTTTTAATAAGAACAATTTAATAGCAGTCTTATTTATGAATTTTTATCTTATAGAAATTTAATGATTTGCAGATTATGCTTATAATTGTAATGGTGCTGCAATCTATAAAATTATTGTCCAAATTCTGAAATTTGAAGTTTGGATAGTGTGTAGAATGTAAGTCCAGTTACATTGTGTTATGTTGTTTCCATCAATATAATGCATTTTCTAAGTAAAAAATTCCTCATAATAATTTTACATAAGTTTTATTAAATAAATTCAACTTATTTAGATATTTAGTATTATAAAAGCTTTATTATATATAATAATTAAAGTATAAAAATTTTCCCTTATTCAGCTTCTATGAAATTGGACCTTAGGCAGGATAAATAAATGGCCAATTACTTCAAAAATATAAGCAAAATACCATTTATAAGTTGCAATTTAAATAAAAAAAATATATACAGTATGTTGTATATAAAGGTGTATTAAACCAAATAAGTAACTTTCACTTGTCTTTTTAAATTTGTTCTTTGAAGCAACACCATGCCATATTTCATAAGAATTATATCAATGGCAAATGAATTATCTTTCTATTCAATATATTTCACCACAGTTTCAAAAGCATTTTTCCCTTCCAAATGACTTATTTTTTCTCCTCTCATAGTTTAATAAAAACGTGGCTGGTTAAAGCAAGACCCAATAAGAGGGAATCTATTGTATACCTATAAAATGCTCACTTTAAAATAATTGGTGATTCTGAAAATGAAATTATATTTTCTTATAAAAATTCAGTTGATTTGTAGAGAATGTGAGAAATATTAGGAAATAAACTATTTTATCATACTTTTAAAGAAAATATCATTTTAGATTGTCAACATATAATCTAAATACAAATCCCTAACTTGGACAAATATGGGACTGACTCTTGATTTTCAATTTATGTAAAATTAGCATCACAATCTTACACAGAATAATATAATTAGTAAATATATTTGGATTAAATGAACTAATGCAAGGATTTTATACATTATAGTCTTTTAAAGTTAAATAGCATATATTAGTCTCCTTACTGTTTAACTTCAAAAGATTACTTAAAAATTTATTCTATTATAATAATAAATATACATATTTTGAAAAATCAAAATATAAAACAGAGTCAAAGTTGTAAAGGTCAAGTATTATTTAAATAAGAGAATACTTGTAATAAATATATTTAAATAAAATAATAATTTTTTAATATTTTCTGTTCACACCAAGATATAATTAATAACATTTATTTATTGAAGTTATCATATATTGTATCAGTGTTTACTTCCTTAAGATTGTAAAATTATCTTTTACACTATAATCTTGCTTTTAAGAAAGCAATAAAATTTTTATACTTTGTCAGGGGATTACAAATATACAATTTAAAAATAATGCATTGCAATAATTAAAAAGATTAATTTTAAGTTTCTTCTAATATAAAAAGTTTTCTTTTGTAATATTATCTTTTGACTTACCTATTGCTGAATATATCTTCTTATCCTTTAAATTGATTTTATTGTGAATATTCTTTTTTTGAAGTTTTTTACGTTGTTTTTTTAAACCGTATTTATTTGTATTAAGCGTTTCTTTGCTGTCTTTTGAAGAATCTATAGAAATAAAATTTAATACAATACTTGAAAAGACACATTGATTTTTTATAATTATTTAAATATTCATTTTTAAATTATATAAAGCCCTTTTCAAAAATTAATCTAATGTACAAATCTATACAGTATTATATTTATTTGCAAATTATTCCAAAAACTAAATACAATGGAGCACTTAAATTTTAAGAAAATTTATTAATTTTGAACTTATTATAAGATGGTAACATTTAAAATTTTATAAATTATTTGTTGTACTTGAATCCAAAATAAATTCAACATTTTGAAATTTTTTTTTTGTTTTTTAAATAGCATATTATTTAGTACTGCTAAAAACTTTATCAGTAAAACAAAATCACTACTAGTATTTTAGTTGAAAAATAAATTTAGCTCAATCGACAATCTTTTTATTAAATAAAAACATGAATTTAATAAATTCAAACTAAAAATGGTGAGTTCCCAATAATCAAAAAAGTACTATGGTTTTAGACATTTTGCCACTTATGATTAAATCTGTAGTGGAACTTAATACAGATAGTCCTCAACTAAGGATTGCAAATTTGCCGACTTTTTCTATTACTGGTAATTTGGTAAAATTTTCAAACAAAACTGGTTTACCAGTAAATTACCAGGAATTCTTAAACCATGAATATGAAATAAAAATTCATAATAATAAGACATTTTATTCGATTCTTATATACTGTGACAAAAATATACGAAAAGAAATTGTATTCTGAACATATAATTTGTTATAAAATTGTTGAATTTTAACAACAAAACATTTTATTCGATTCTTATATACTGTGACAAAAATGTATGAAAAGAAATTGTATTCTGAACATATAATTTGTTATAAAATTGTTGAATTTTAACAACGATTGTTATTTATAATTTTATAACAAATAAGTAAAACTTATACATGAATAATTTTTCATATGAAAACAATTATAAAATATATAATTAAATATGTGATCTATTTTTCAACTTGTTTTAAAAAATAAGCATTTAAGAAACATAACTGATCAACACTTTGGTCTCCTAATTATGATCTAATTTTTGTACAAAATAATCCGGCTGTAGAAAACTCTTTCAGATTCCATACTATAGTCTATTTCGAGATCCTGACAGTAAATCACTACCATTGCTGTGGGTATTTCTACACAAAGCAAAATAGTCCCTATTTAGTTAAATTTAATATTATTTCTACACAAAGGAAAATAGTCCCTATTAGTTAAATTTAATATTATCCTATAATTTGTTGTTTTGGGAAATAAAATATCGAAATTATAAAATTTGAGATGATTTTAAAATATATATTTTAAAATCACGTGACAAAATTTAACGAATTATTGTTGTTGTTTACAAATCGCGTATGAATACAGTGTTTCCTTTGTTGGTTCGGCTGTCAGGTTATCTCGAAACAGACTATAGTTGGTTTAATAATTATTAAAGAATTGTACACTATTTGAATATATTGCTTCCCTTATATTTTCCTGTTGAAAATACTCGAGTTCCTTTTTTTAACAAATTTATATTTTTTAATTAATTTGCATGCAGATTGCAGTCTCATGCAGATGGCAGTCCAAGTGTTGTATATGAACAATATGCTTTGTTTTAGTTTGTATTTATATTGATTGATGTTACCTAATAAATTTAGGGTTTTAAATTTTACAGGTTAATTTAAATCTTAAAATGAGTATTAAAAGAAAGTGTAAGTAAGGAAATTTACTTTATACAAATAAATAAACAAAAATACTCCATATTAATATGCAATCACAAAGTAAATATTCATTAGCTGCATTATATATCTGTTTTAATTAAATTATATAATTAATTTGCATTTATCAAGGCAGATTAATAACAAAAGTTGTGTATTAAATTTAATACAACTCTCAATAGAAATACTCGTGATTAAATTAATAGAGATCAACATCCTGAAGAAAGCATTATCTTCAGAAAAATACAATGGTATGAAAATCAAATGAAGACAATTAAATGAATGGAATAGCAGACTGGGACAGTCACTGCCAATAATTATTCAAAATTGATTTACTTTAAGTTTTCATAGGTAAAAGTTAATATTTCATTATTTAAAAATTGTATTTCAAATTTTATATAAATCTATATACAGTATTGTACAAAATTAGAGCAACTATAGCATTCTTTTAATTATTCATAATTTGAACAGTTTTGTGTTAAGAGACCCTCTTCAGTATTGTACATAGATATTCCTATTTCTAGTCGTTTTCGAACGACTACAATAGGAATATCTATGTACAATACTGAAGAGGGTCTCCTAGAAAGGCCGAAAACGTTATATAAAGAAAAATTTGAATCCTGTAATAGAGCTGTAAGTAAAATATAGTTAAATTTTAAAGAAAGACAGGAGTACTAATACTAG
>AYEL01079393.1:0-14959 GCA_000484575.1 Olivierus martensii
GAAGTTTAAATAGTTTTATAGTCTTTGAAACAACATCTTTAGACACACTAAATTGGCTACTAATATCTTTTTGACAAACTCCAGCTTTAAAAGCTTCAATTATTTTCTCCTTTAAATCTACTGAATAATGTTTACCTTTAGGCATTTCTAAGTGCACTTTGAATGCTGTACTGACAACTCACAACAAGAATTTGCATATTTACGACCTCTACATTGGAAAATTATTGCAAGTTGCTCTAATTTTGTCCTGTTGATTTTCCTGCTAAATTAGATAATGATCAATAACTATATTTTTTTGGTGTGTTTCAGGTAAGAAACATGACTAATTAAATAAAAATTTGCATATTATTCCATACTCTACAATATTAGCAATATAGAATAAATAGGAAATTTTTTTTTCCAAAAAATATCTAGTTGCTCTAATTTTGTCCAATACTGTATATTATTATTTGCTTAATCCATGTTTCCATTTTCAATATATTTTAATTTTGTCATATGCATCAAGGATAATCAAGGGATATTAAAAAACTATACTGTATTTACTCATATGCAATACAGTAGAGCATAGTCATATACAGAGTAAAGAAAAAACTTCATAAAGTTTTGCATATTAGTACGAAGCATCAAAATAAGTCAAAAATGTCAATGAAATGTGGTTTAAACAGCATCATTTTTGAGTTAGGACCTTTTAAAGCTAATCAATCACAATTTAAAACACACAACACCATTGCTGTGTATTCTTGTGTTTTGCATTGCTCACATTATTATCACACTACCAAGTCTATTCTCTGCATACATGGAACAAATGCTGCTATCCTTCTCCACTGAGTTACTATGGATAGAAAAGATGCTAGCACATTAATTTCTAACTTAAAAGTCTGGGTTCAAGTCCCAGTTATGACAAGTATTGCAATGCTTGTTTCCATTTTCACTCTCTCTGTGAATTTATCACTTTCATTGTTTTTTACTTCCTGTGATTGCAACAGGGGCAAGAGTATCAATAATAAAAATAATAATAAAGGGAATCAATTAAGCATTACATAAAAAGAAAATATAAGCCTTATGCACATTTTCGTTTTAGAAATGATCAATCACAAAGCATGGTTCTTATTTCATTTTGGAGTAAATGTTTTGAAATAAAAGAATACATACAGTATGGATAAAATCTTTAATCCTCATTACAAATTTTGTAAGACAATTAACCCTTAACATTTTAGACTCAATAGTCTGAACGGCATGTCACACAAACATTATAGAGAAAACATTGAGTAGTGAATAAGAAGACAAGCAACACAATGCATGGCAATGCACTTTGCATGCTTGATTGTGATTTTGAGCTATGCATCTTAGAAGTTTGATTTGAAAGCAGTCTATGTCAGCCCTTTTATACAATAATCGACTTACAATAGCTGCTCAAAATTCCTGCCACCAACAGATTCACAAGTGATACATCAGTGGTGCATTGACTGCCATACCCTTTCAAAAATTCTTGATGTTTCCTGTACAAGCCGGCACAATGAACAGTATGTGCAATGAGATTCTGTTCTGACTCAATAGCAGTCTCACACTAGACTTTTCAGATAACAGCACAGAAAGAAGTCCAGGCATGTCAAATCTGGTGATCTCGATGGCTACAGTACAGGTGCTTCTCTACCAATCCAATAATGACTGAATTGTGTTGTCCAAACATCATGGCTGAAATGTGCTGAAGCCCTATTGTGTTGAAACCACATTCTGGCCTGCAGCGATAATGGAACATCTTCCAGTAACTCCCGAAGTACATTTTGAAAGAAAACACAATAAATTCGAGTTTACCGTATTTTGATCAGCCATATGAGTTGCCTCTCTGGCAACTCATATAGGAAAACACGGTAAATTCGAGTTTACCGTATTTTGATCAGCCATATGAGTTGCCTCTCTGGCAACTCATATGGCTCTCTGGCCGATCAAAAAGTCGCCAAGAATTTCAACAGAATTATTAACGCAGACCCGATATTGAAATCTTAATTTTTGCCACCACTTACATCTTCCCTTCATTCATGAATAGGCTTTGAACATAGCAGAGATGATGCACAATTCAGCCAACACGAGCTGCTTTCAATCAAACATCTAAGGAATGTAGCTTAAAATATACCCCAGAGAGAGTACATTGTGAGGACAAAAAGTGCTTGTCTTGCCCCATTCTATCACCTCCAGTTTAGCAGTAGTTTTTGATCACCCAGTATGCTCTATAGTTTTATAGATTGCTATAATAATGGTTCATTCACTAGTGAGTTAAAGATTCATCTCCATTACCACGTACTTTAAACGTGCGATCAGCAATTCGTATTAAAGATTCAAACAAAAAGTTATTTTTATCTTAGAAACAGTACCATTTGATATCTGGTCCTTTCAAAAATTGAAATTAATTTTGAATGTCATACATTTAAAACCAGGATGAAATTTATGTTATAAAATTATATCTGAAAAAAGTACATACAGTGAATGCCATAAGTATTTGTACACCTGCAGCGTGCTGCACTCAATCAGTTATTATATAGTAATTGCTGGAGTTAGGGAGACAGAATAAACGGCTTAACAATTGTCATAAATGCCTTTATTATTTTCAAGAACAATGTTTAAAAAAAAAGCAGAAACACTGGAAATATTAACCAAAAGAAATCAAAAGTTTATACATCTTGTATGGCAAAAGTATTTGTACAGATATTTTAATGATAGAAAAAAAGTATAATGCCATTTTCAATATTTTATCAAGTTTCCGTTTGCTTGGATTACAGCTTTCATTCGTCTCGGCATCGAGTTTACCAAGTTCCTTGTGACTTCTAGTATAATGCCGTTTTCAATATTTTATCAAGTTTCCGTTCGCTTGGATTACAGCTTTCATTCGTCTCGGCATCGAGTTTACCAAGTTCCTTGTGACTTCTGGTGAAATTAATGCCTATTCTTCTCGAAGCGCATTTTTTAAAGCATTTTTGCTTGATATGTGGGGTTTTCTTATCCTGGAATCCAGAATACTCCATAAATGCTCTATGGCATTCATGTCTGGGGATTGGGGAGGTGTGTGCAGTTGTTTCGGTGTGTTATACAGCAGCTACAGGCAGGTGTTATGCGCTGTATGTTTGGGGTTAATATCCTGTTGAAATATATAGTTGTCGTGGAGACCCATGCGAGTAACACTAGGGACCAGATTTTCTTTTAGAATGTTAATGTATAGTTGGTGATCCATTATCTTGTCAATAATGTGGAGATCCCCGACTCTGGCTGCACTCATGCACCCCCAAACTAAAACACTTCCATCTCCGTGCTTGACTGTCGGGCACAAGTTCTTCGGATCTAGCTCTGTGTTTTTCTTACGCCATACCATTTGCCTGCCATCCGACCCAAATACATTGTACTTGCTTTCATCTGAGAACACTACCTTATTCCAAAACTCAGAAGTTTTATCGACATGTCTTTGACAAATTGTAAGCTTTTCTTCTTGTTCACCTCTGAGACAAAAAATCTTTCATGCTACATGGCCATTGTACCCCGCTTGTTTGTAAACGTGCTGTACTGTGTTCTCTGATACTGAGACTCCTTCATTCTGGAGTTCTGCTGCTATCTTTGGGGCATTTCTTTCATGCTACATGGCCATTGTACCCTGCTTGTTTGTAAACGTGCTGCACTGTGTTCTCTGATACTGAGACTCCTTCATTCTGGAGTTCTGCTGCTATCTTTGGGGCGCTTAATTTGGGGTTTTCTTTTATTTGCCTCACCAATCAACATGTATGCCTTACAGTTAGTATGCGTGGACGTCCACGTCGAGGCATGTTTTGGACTGTGTTTGTCTTAGAATGCCGGTCAATTATGCTTTGAACTGTTGAATGGGGTTTCCGATAATCTCTGAAATTTCTCGTAGAGATTTACGCTGGCTGTAGAGCTTCATTATGACCTTCCGTTCAACCTCACTTGTCTCTTTGCCTTTACGTCCCATCAAAACTGTTCTTTCTTATTAATGATCGCAAACGTGCCGAAAAAATGCTCAACAGTTTGCAAATGAAATCGCTCCGAATAAATAGTGCTCAAATATCGCTACTTTATTCAAATTAAGATGTTTTTTGCATGTACGAATACTTTTGACACACAATATATATGTAATGTTGAGCATTAATTTAAAAAATATTTACAGTGTATATGTTTTCGTTAATCTTTAGTGGAAAATAATACAGAGGTTTATGCAGATTTTACAGCCATTTCTTTCATTTCTCTAGCTCAAATAGTTACTGTGTAAACACTGGTTGGTGAAATGCGCTGCAGGTGTACGAATACTTATGGCATTCACTGTAGCTACATAATTCTTCTGAAAGTTTAATATAACATTTTCACGAGAATTCGTATGCTGACATTATATCAGTATTTCTAAACAAATTTGATATACCCAAAATTATTTATAACTATAACGTTTATATATTTAATTAAATATTTTCTTACGGCTGTTAGAAGGCCGAAATAAATCTAACGACCTTCTCACCAAGGAGGACGACATATTGTAGACTTCAATCCCTCTAGTGATAAAATTTCTTAAACACTTTTTTTAAAATCTGTTTATTTCTAACTTTTCGCATGTACTCTCTATTTAATCCCTTTATGTTGATAATTAAATATTTTCAAATTAAATTATGGTTAAGTATTTTTAGGTAATTCTTAATCAAAATATTTTAATTATAACGAATGTTCTTATTTATATGAAAATATAATTAATATGACATTTATATGCTTACAATATTTTCAACGCTATTTTTTTAGTCGTCATCTGATTAGTAAATGGCGTGGTCATTCCAAGTAATTAAGTTTATCTAAAAAATAGTAATTTCAAATAGAGTATTTCATAAATATTCTTTAATATTCGTAAATGCAGATCAAGGATTACTTGGTGTGAATATATCTGACCGATTTTTCTGTTTCATTAAGTCAAGTAGACTATGAAGATATATCTATGAAGTAAGTATCTCTTAGCAATATGGGCAACTAGTCGACCGAATTGGCTGCGTCGAAACGCTTCAGTTTTCCATTCGAGGAACTGGATTCGAAACTAAAATCTAAAACTCTCGAAAATATTTAATGGTCCTGGGCCAATTCCATCGATTCCTCTATAATCCGGCTGATGTCTCAATAGGGATGAGTAATCTGTGGAAGGGCATGTTTGATCCTTCACTTGTACTTTGAGCGAAAAAGTGACTCATTTGTTGACAAAAAACAAAATATACATAAGCTTTGTTTATGATATTTTCTATTCTATATATATATATTATTTATGTTATATTTTAATGTACTGTATATTGCTCTTAATTGAAAATAAATTCATGGAACGTAATTAAATACAAAAATATTCATGGAATTTCTCTGACAAGTGAGATACTACATGCATTTCGGATGAATTCCACGAATGTATACTATTTATCTATTCTGTATACGTATACACTCTGTTGCAAAAAAAAAGATGCACCCTTAAAAAAGAGTGTGAAAACTATGAAATTTGGCAGACAAATGCCTTTCAACTAGGTATACATATAATTAAAATTTCATTTCCAATAAACTCAATGTTTCGAGAGCGGATGGAAAGGATGAATCTGAACCCAATAAAAGGAGCGATGTTCGTAAATACGGATATATCTGATCGGTTTTGCTATTTCATTACGTAAAGTAGTATAGAAAGATATCTCTCCGACATATCCGACAACAGTATGAACAACTGAGAAAATTTGAGAGAAGTCACTTAATTCGCTTACAACCAGCCTCAGACTGTTTTTTTGCACCAGAATGTATATCTAGAATTTACAATAATCGTGATTCCTTGGGAAGAGTAGTAATATTAAATTCCATTATTTAATTGTAAAAGATTACTAGCAAATGTAAGGAAAAACTGCCCAATATACATTTCTATGAATTTATAAGAATTTTTAGAGAAATATGTGATGAGAGCGTATCATGGAGAGTATGCACTCGTTGATTTGGTTATCTTGAATTACGTCGTCGAATCACGAGGATGCATTTGGCAGCGACTACTTATAAGAGCCCATCACGGAATGACCAACATCGGGATGGATTCAACGGCCTGCTCAGACTCCTCCTGAAAATGTGGAGGTTTGGATCCTGAATTATCCTAGTTAGTTAGCGACTGCGTTACTATCTGGCTGACGTGCATTCTAATCGAATCTACTGAAATGGGCCGGATTGACCGCATGGAAATGTTTTGCCTATTCTCTATAGAGGACCTGAATTCGATTCTCAAGTCCCACCATTGGAAATATCATTTATGGGGTCCATGTCTGAGCCCTTGATCTCTCCTTTACAATCCGGCTGATCTCTCCGCAGAGTGATCAGCCTGTGGCAGGTTATTATAGCCCCGTCGCTTAGTTATCTTCATCAAATTGGAAAATGGCGTCATCTGTTGACAAAAAATGTATTGAAATGCATATTGTATCTGAAAATTTCTATGAAATAAATCTTTTTACATCGTCTTTTTGTCATGAATGCATTCTATAAGTCAATTTATTTTCAGTAAAAACATCTAATGGGAATTGATTCATCGGGAAGACACTTTCGAAAATGTCTAAGAAATGTAGCTATTTCACTTCCTGAAACAGCTACTGTATATTCAACTTTTAGAAAAATATCCGATATCTATATTACAGCGGATGATGGGAATTGATTCATCAGGAAGACACTTTCGAAAATGTCTAAGAAATGTAGCTATTTCACTTCTTGAAACAGCTACTGTATATTCAACTTTTAGAAAAATATCCGATATCTATATTACAGCGGATCTACTTAGCTGGCAGATATAGGATCGATATTCCAAGCCGGTTTTGTGTTTTGTTTTACACCGCTTTCCAACAAAAAAATTAAATAGCAAGAAATTACATAGAACAGTATAAATGTGGTAGGGTCGGGTTCAGATAAAGGATGAGAATCAGCAGGCCAATTTTTTGACAACAGATGATGCCACACTCCATTCTAACAGAATACTATGTGGCGGGGCGAAACAAGCTCTTTCACAGGGTGTCCACCCCTACGGAGGGGTCAGCCGGATTGTAGAGGACGGAGATCGACGAGCCGGGTCCGGACCCCATGATAAATATTTTCAAGGGGAATCCGGGTCCTCCAGAGTGAAAAGCCGAAGCGTTTCTACGTGGACAATCCGACCGATTATCAGCAGCGGATCCTTCCTTTACCAGGAAGGATCCGCTGCTGATAAATTTCAATTTTTCCATATTTTACCAATATGGAAAAATTGAAATTGGATTCTTTAGATCAGTGCTTCTCAAACTTTTTCATTTAGCGACCCCTTTTACTCGAGAAAATACTTTCGCGATCCTAGGTATAGAGGTATATAAACTATAAATACGAATTAAAACATTTGATAAAATTTCTGCGACCCCAAAATGTAATTATGCGACCCCATATGGGGTCGCGACCCACACTTTGAGAAGCACTGCTCTAGATAATAAGCTAATGCTATATAACATGGGCATCTGGCCGACTAGGCAAAATCTTTCTATAAAAGAATGAAATTTGAATTATTTTTAATACCACTTCCAATTTCACTGATTACTAAATAGCAACGTTATTAAAGCCTCTAGCATAGGCTGCCAATCTCTGTGGAAGAGCTAGCCGGAACAGAAGATCAATGGGACAAGCCGATCCTAAGAAGTTTTAAATATGGATATATTCTATCCATAGATTCTATCCCAGGCTATTTTGTCTAGTAATAGTTGTCACCACTTTTCACTCAGACAGAATACTAAGTGACGGGGCGAAATAAGCGTTTCCATAGGCTACCTAGCCTGCGGGGATCAACCAGATTTTGGAGGACAGGGATCTGTGAGCCTAGACCGGAACTCATAATAAATATTTCTAGGAATGGGATCAGAATGGAAAGCCTAAGCGTTTTTACTCTGATTCTCCGTAGTAAAAGCTTGTTATGCAACCATCCGGCCGATTCATATTCAAGTTTGTCGGCCAGAGCAGCCCTGCTGTATTTTTATCATGGAGAATCGGGTCTCACACATCCAAAGAGTGTGGGTAGTTGAACTCTAATCTTCATCTAATGGCTGGTTCAATCATGGATATGGGCGGATCATAGTGGACATTAAAATGCTCCGCCGCTTAATAATTTACAGGTTTTTTACGCCATTTTCAAATCAATCAGATTACTAAGGGACAGGACCAGTTTCAACTACGGGCTGCACCCATACCAGTGGAGGGGGCCGGATGGTGAAGGGCGATATCGCTCGACCGGTTCCGGAACCTCGAAAACATTTTCATCAAATGCTGGGCCCAGAATGCGAATCTGGGTCCTCCTGCGTGGCATGCCAGTGCGTTACCACGCGGCCATCAGGCCGCCAATAACTTTCAAGTTGAAAAATGGCGTAAAATACAGAAAAATAAATTCCATCGTCGAACGGATGGAATTATTTTTCAAACTTGTTAGAGTTCAACTAGCAAACTTGTTAGAGTTCTATTCTAGAGGATTCAGGTGTAATTCTGAGTCCCGTCCCCCAAATTTTTCAGAGAAATCCGATAACCCTGTCATTGCTGTGAGCAGCTTTGGGTAGAAGCAATGGAATAGCCATAGAATTGAGAGGATTTCAGTTCTATGGCTATTCTATTGCTTCCATCACAAACTTACCACATCACTGATAAGGACTTTGTAAATCGGCTAAAATGAGATCCTATTGGCATATTTTACTTATCGGCTGATTCTATTCTTGATGTATTTAAATCATTGTAGTCTTTGTAATGACCTCATTCGCCCGTTTCAATTTGATTTCGTTGAATTTTTACTACGTAAAAAATTCTTTAATTCTTTTTAACATATTTTCGATTGCTAATATCTTTATATTATGAAATCTCATTGCCATAGGCATGTTCAGTAAATGTCATACTGTTTAAAAAAAAATTTTCTACATTTCGAATCTCATTCATAAAAACCACATTTTGAGACATTAGGATGTGCCTGGACATATCTCACGGACATAGTTTAGGTAAGCTAATTCCTAATGAATTCTTAGCTGGAGTGCTCCTATATCTCAAAGTTGGCCGGATAGCCGCTTAGTAAAATGTGTGAAAGAACAGATTTAATTAATGGGGCCGACATTTTTATCAGTAGAAGTCCACACCCAATCTTGAACTTTTTGTAGTGAAAAAATCTCAAAAAATTTGGATGCGTAGGACCTATTAGAATACTGGGCAATCTGTGATCTCCTTTGAAATGGGAGCCTCTAAATACTACGTACTCGTGCAATTCGGCAATATAATCAAAATATGTACAGTATGTTAACATTGAAAAGTTGCTTACATTTTGATAAAACATTCATGATAATCATATTTTATCAAAAAATATTGCCAAACATTATTAGAACACGAAATGAAATATAAATATAAATAAACGTAAATAAATTAAAAATGTATTAATTCGAAGCTAAACAATCTTTAGAGGGCGGTATGTATAGAGTATGTAGCTTGGTATGTAGGCGTCTGTGTGCATCCTGGAGTTCCTTTCAAAGAAATGGAAAATTTATTGTACAAAAAAGACCAAAACCTCTCAAACTTTCGACAAAAAGTAATATTTTTTAAATCTAATGCGCTCAATAATGGTTTAAGCGCAGAATTAATGTGTAAAGTAGTCAATGAAAGCATCAATCCTCGACCTACGAAAGTAAAGAGTGAAAACTGTTGTCAAAGGCATTTTTTATTGTTTATATGTATATGTTGTATTTTTCTAGGTATAATTTTTCAAAGTGAATTATTCAAATCCAGATGTGCTGTGCCTAATAACTATTTGGTGATGGAGATCACCAGACCACTTACAGACTGTAAAATCTGTAGAGGCGTGGACAGTGTTATTGTTTTCGAAAATGTGACCAAAGCTACCTTTGCCAAATATGCTTATTCTGGAAAACCTATGCTCGTTAAAGGTGCCACTAATAACTGGACAGCATTGAATTATTTCAATTTTACCTTCTTCAAAAAATTATATGACAGTATAGATGATGCCTACCAAAGTGTGGAAGAAGAATGCCAATTTTTTCCATATAAAACAGATTTTCTATCACTTGAAGCTGTTTTTCATATGCCAGAAGAACAAGCTTACATGAGTGATCCCCATGCAAAAACTTGGTACATTGGTTGGTAAGTGATTTTTTAAAAAAATTTCAAATAATAATACTTACTGTTTACTCTTATTTGAATCACAAAGGAAAATTATTATTTTATATTTGGAAATATTGATGAATGACTTAAAATTAACAAATTTTGTTTTTATCAATATATTAAATAAATTGATTAGATAGTTATGTGGAATATCTTTGGCAATCATTCTAAAAATCAAAAATTGATTTCTAAGTTTTGCTTTAAGGATATTTTTTCAAGAATACATCTGTGGGTCGGAGATATAGGGCACTATGTCCATTTTTGGCTAAAATGAGATTATTGGCACAATCAATGGGTTTCTCGTCCTCTATCCACAGGTATAAAACACTATGTCCTACATCAATAATTGGTGGAGTTACGGTGCTTTTAAAATAACACGTGTCCATAAGGGAGAACAACGTAAAACAACTTCAAACTGCTCTCCTGTAGTTCATAAGGGAGAACAATGTAAACAACTTCAAACTGCTCTCCTGTAAAATGTAGTAAATGTGACATAGTGTCTTATACTTCTGACCCACAGATATATCCCTATCATTTATTCGAGATTATCTGCCTCTAGTTTTCGCAGCGCCGTGCTTATCTACACCATCCAGGTACAATTATGTGGTGACACATTGGACAGCTATGTGCCGCACGATTTGACTTTGATACATTGCACTATTGATAGATTGAGAAAACTTGTGACAGGTAATCTCAAATACTGCCATTTATTCCTAACATCTTAATTTCAATTATACCAAAGTATGATTAGCTTTTAATATCTTCTACTTAGTATTTGTCAGGATAGGGAACAGAATAATACATTTAAAATATGCTTAACAGCATTTACAACTTTAGTTTATGCTAAGTTGCTCCATATAAAGATCAAATCATCAGGAAATTTTGGAGTGGAATTGAAATCTTACTCCCTTTAATTACTTCTGATTCAAATCATGAGTCAAAACCTTATATATTTTTACTTCACAGCTTGAATTCTTAAGATAGAATTATGTGAGCTATTACAGATTAATGAAATGTAACAGAAGTTCTGCTTTTAGCTAGTAGTTGGAAATGAATAAAAGATAAACTGTAGGTGATGCCAGGAAGTGTGCATGCCAAAGTCCATATTTTTAAAGATTTTTAAACTGAAGGATATGATTTCTAGCTTACAGATGACAATGCATATTATTGATAATCTATCACATTTTTTCTGTAGTAGTAGTTTGTCTTGATATATTTGCTCAATTTTTATCAAAACATGAAATATAAAATTTATGTATATTTAATTATTAATATAATTTTCATTTATTATTTTTCCCCTTATAAAGGTGATCCCTGATTTATGTAAGAACTGTGTTCCTGGAACTGTTATAAAAGTATTAAATTAACAAAAATTGTTACATAATAATTATGGTAAAATTGAAATTACGGTGGGTGATCGGTTAACGAACATAATCCGTTTCAAGAAAATGTTCGTTATCGTAATTGTTCGTTAACCGATCATCAATTTACTATAGGTTTTAATGGAAATTTGATTCATTCATTCCAGAGACCCAAAAAAACCGTTAGAAATTATATAATTTTTTATTTATGTTTTTTTATAAGTAATAACAATAATATATACATACATAGTCTTGCATTTTCATCTATTATATTTTTTTTCCGATAAAGAATCTGTCCAATATCGATTGCTTTTCTCTCTCCTTCAGGATTTTTCAGAAATGATTAATAGCATCGTCATGGTAGAGATCTCCAAGCCTGTTGACCTCAACCTGGTATGGGTGCCATTCTAACACCAAAAAATTATAAAATCTCTCTCTAACCTTCTTTAATAAATCTTTGATTTGTTTTACGTTGTCTCCGAGTTCAATTTAATCGGGAAAACTACTTTTCTTCCATCCTTACCCATAAGTCTATGAGCATGCAAGGCCTAAGCCTGTCATTCCGTTAGGTTAGTTAAGCCGAACTATTCTCATGGAATATTTTTATCTGGCGGCGGCCACTTATAGAGCCACCATCATCACAGGCTGACCAACACCCATGATGGGGTCAACCGGAAGATTGAAGGATGGGTTTCAATGGTCTGGACCCAGCTTCCTCCTAAAAATTGGAGGAGTTGGACCCCCGCGAGTCCCACAGTTTGTTCTGTGAAGTGTTCGTTATCCGAACATAAAAATCTTTCAAAAAAGTGTTCGTTATCCGAACTGTTCGTTAACCGATCACCCACTGTATATGATATATACATAGCTCACTTATAAAATACAATAAGATACTCCTTCACTTACATTAATGAGAACTAAACCATGTTATAAGTCAATTGCCAAAAATTTATAGATTGCCCACTAACAATATTTATTATAACACTCATAATAAATTTAATGAACACAAAAAGCTAAAAACAAGACACAAAAAAGATATTTTTTTTTGTATGTCAGACCATTGCTTAGGGATTTGAATCTTTTTTCAATTACATTGATCAATCACAGAATTTATCACTGACAAATTCTGCTTTCAGGACTGCTTGTATAATATACACAAAAAAGATATTTTTTTTTGTATGTCAGACCGTTGCTTAGGGATTTGAATCTTTTTTCAATTGCATTGATCAATCACAGAATTTATCACTGACAAATTCTGCTTTCAGGACTGCTTGTATAATAACTATCATAACAGAATGCCTTATATACAATTCAATTTATAGTGTATTATGAAACTTTACTAATGATAGTGTTGAATATATTATTATTTTTAATAATAGTTCTTATGTTTTTATTGTCATAATTGTTATGATGCTACTGTACTATATATTAAATTATGATTTAAAAAATATATATATATTGGTATCGGAATTTTTTATGTGAAACCAAATTTATAGAAGTTGGGGACTTATTTTCTGCTGGTGCTTGTATAGTTATGAATATCTGAAATACAAACATTAATATATAGATTATCTTCAATTTACAATGCTATTGACTTATAACCACAAAGCATTCAGCAAGCCCTGTGATTGGCAATGCAATTCACATACATACAAATCCATGTGCAATGGTTTGTTATTCAGGCCAGTCCATCTGCCTATGTTTTATATTTGTTGCATATAACACTATTGCATTAAACTTAATCATCTTTGTTGGTATTCAATTAGTACACACTGGTATGACTCTTTTGATTATTAAAATCTTTAAATATTTCCATATCAATTGTTAAATAGTATAATAATTTTACCAATCATATAGTTTTAAGATAAACTCCTAATATTGCACTTACAACTAAGCTACAGTATCACTATATCAATAATTAGCAGGCTAACTGCTTTGTGCATTCTTTAATAAATTAATCATGGTTTCAAATAGTAGTAGCAAAAGTAAAAATTAAACTATTTTTTCTCATTTTTGTATAAATAGTAAGTTTATGTTAATTTTTGTGTAGTGATTTGATATTTACAAATTCAGAAATGAATGAATATATAAACCAATTTTTAAATATTCTGAATATCAGCCATAGCTACACTAGTAATATACATGCCCTTTTTGCCAAAATTCATAAAGTGCTGATAAAAATATGGCCAATTGTATTTTTACAGAGCTTGTGCATTACTGTTATGATTATTTAGGCAGTCTTGGTGAATTTTTAATAGCCATAACTACAATGAATAATGATAGTGATAATTGATTAATATAAAGTCTTTGCAGCTTGCAATTTGGATACTTCAAACTGAACTATCCAAATTGCAAGCTGCAAATACTTTACACAAGTATATTATTTTGTTTCTGTATTTTTAAAAATTATTAAAACTATTAAAGTTTTTCATTTTATGAAGAATACAATCATCAGGCACTCAAATATAGTTTATTTAAAAATTATTTATAATCTCTCATATTTTTAATAAAGTTTTCCTGCAAATCAAGTCCTTAAATTATTTTTATTAAAAAAATTGTTTTTCAGTTGTCCTGTTTTCAATTTAAGGATATAAATAACTTTTTTCATGCTTTTTTTCACAAATTGTGTCAGATATATTTTCATATCATATTTACTGTTGAATATGCTGATTTAATATATTTTCCTGAAAAATTCATATCAGTATAATGTTCTCAGACAAAATTGCTTTTTCATCAGACACAAAAACAATTTTAGATAGAAAAAAATCTGAAAAATTATTCTATGGTTTTATTATTTCCTAACATATTATTGTACACTGATTTTTTAAATTAAATAAGTTTACTAGAAAGCATCAAGCCAACTAAACTCTTAATAACTTAATTTTAATATATTGCAAACAAAATATTGAAACTTTCAAAGCAATTATAATCTAAAACTTTGTATTCTATTCCTTTAATCAAAATGTCAAAGTGAAATTGCTTTGTTCTAATTTTGATCGTTATATGATAATGCCGCATAAAAATTATTGATGACAGATTGTCATCTAATTAATACTTCTTGGAAATTATTTGCAATCATGTTAAAAGTATAAAAACATTATGTAGATTGCTTAGGAAAATATTATAATATTGTAGAAAAAATTTACTAGTTATATACGATTTGTCTGTGACATTATGTTGAAAAATGTAAGTCTAACCAATCTATAACTTTAAATGATTAATTATTTTATGTACAGTCTATGACAGAAAGGTTTTAACATCAGCGGAAAAGATTCGGCTTTCGTACAATACGCAAAAACTGATAGAGTCATTACTTCAGTTGTTGATCGTGTAGGCTGCAATTTGGGTTGCAACCATTTCATTGGTTGATTAGCAACGGGAAGTGGAAGGAATATTGCATATTTAAG
>AYEL01079395.1:0-31312 GCA_000484575.1 Olivierus martensii
CAAAAAATTTTTAGATTTACCCTAACAAACTATATATTTTTAGAAACCTTACAAAGTTCTGAGAACTACAACAACAAAATTAATATAAGATAACCTAAATTTAGAAAGTCTACACCAGAAAACTAAATGTCCACCACTAACAGCCAAATATTATCCTAATTCCTTAAATAATGAGAAAAACCAGACAAATTATATATAAATGTAATCGGCAGAAGCTAATCTAAATGAATATAATAAAATTCACCCACTATAAAAGAGTTACACGAAGAATCAGGCAAAAGTTGCTAAGCCTAACGGAAATCGATAAATAGTCTTAAATTACTAAATGATTACTAAAACTATATAAATTATATATCTACAGAATCAGGAAAACGTTAGCTACAAGAATATTACAAAATTAGAAACTTATAAAGAAGTTTCGCGAAGAAACGACTAACGATCGCTAAGCCTAACACGGGTAGTTATCTAAGCCTAACGGAAATCGAAAAAACAGTCCTAATTTCCTAAAAACGACTAAAAGTAGACAAATTATATATCAATCGATTCACAAAAACGTTATCTATCTGAATTATTATTTTTTCTGCTTCAAGGTAAACAAAATTGTTTACCTTGAAGCAGAAAAAATTTGATTTTGAAGATAGCTAATAGCTCACTGAAAGTCACCAGCAGCAATAATGGCGGCCACCAAGTCCTACTACTTGTTTATAAAAAGTTTATGAAGTTGATACTAGTTGAATTCAATTATTGAAGAAAATTTTGAGGTACTTTTAAACATATATAATCAAATTAAATTATAATATTATAATTTTTTACAAAATAATAATAAATATTCATATAATATATTTTTAATTTTATTAAAATAAAAATATGATAGTTAGTTACTTTTTAAAAAATCATATTTAAAATTTTATTATTGTTACCTGTAATTTTTTAATATAAAATAATAGTTTCTGTTTTTTTTTTTTTTAAATTAATAATCAGTACTGTAATTTTAAAACATATTCAGATATGCTTGCAAATTTATTTTAATTATTTGAAATATTATTCGAATACAATAAAGATATTTTTATATAAAGTTTTAACAACGAACTTTTTAAATAATTAATTTATAATTAATAAACTTATTTATTTATATTTTTGTTTACATTTACAAAAATCATTACAACCAGATTGCGCTGTCACGCAGGATTTTTGATCTCGGTTGTCACTCCTCTGGAGTAAATTTTGCTCGTTGGCTACGGTTATCGAACGCTTCTTGATCATTACAACCAGATTGCGCTGTCACGCAGGATTTTTGATTTCGGTTGTCACTCCTCTGGAGTAAATTTTGCTCGTTGGCTACGGTTATCGAACGCTTCTTTAATATTCGCTGTTTGTACTACAGTTTCTCTATATTTTGCTTTTGTATGTTTGTTTCCCCAATTAATTGATTTAAATCTGTGGGAAAAATTCGAATGTATATCTAGATTTTTAAATATTTAAAACGATAGTCGTCATCAAAAAACAACATTAATACTACTATCAAAATGTATAAACAAGTAAGTACAGTATTTCAACTTTTAAAGTAAGATAAGTAATAATCTATTTTCGTTTATTTATTTGGCACTGAAAACAAAATTACCTGTGATTAGGATTTGTTGTCACGCGATCTGGAAATAAAAATTGTAGACAAGTAAGTACAGTATTTCAACTTTTAAAGTAAGATAAGTAATTATCTATTTTCGTTTATTTATTTGGCACAGAAAACAAAATTACCTGTGATTAGGATTTGTTGTCACGCGATCTGGAAATAAAAATTGTAGAATTGTTACGATATTAAAATTTTGGGAAAATTCAAATTATAAACTTATCAAATGTTTTCATTTCTGTAATGACGCTTTTTAAATGTCGAAAAATTATATAGCAAACACGTAAAAAATTTCAAAAGTTTATTATATTAGTTTCGATTGAATGTAATTTTCATGATCTAAAATCTAGATAAAATATTTTTATTTCATCACTACATTATTAAAAATCATTATTTTTCTCAATCTAAATATATAATGTGTCCGAAATAAATGAATTATACTTTTGACTCTAATACTTTGAACAAATTTTTGTAATGATAATTCACTACCACATTTGAATTAAATGTTTAGAATATCAAATCAAAAACTAAGGTTAACTCTAGCACGTATTTGAAGCAGCAATTCAACTGATAACCAGGAAAAAATTCGGGGCCAATCAAAAGTTTCTTTTGTTTAGTATGTTAGTCGCCTGTCAAAAACACATATTTTCTTTTTTTAAAATAAAATAAGTAATATATCTAGAATTTAGAGTACAATTGTTTTTAATACAATCTTTTTTTTTGTTTTACATATTTTTGCGAAGATATTAGAAAATAAGCCCAAGCTATTATTTTATCGTTACATTGCAAATGTTATCCCTTTAACAATGTATTCTTAGAAAACTGGCAAATGCTAATAATAAAATTTATTCATATATATATAATATAGATCGAGTTGAAGTTGTTTAAAAGAAATTTAAATTTTTTTATATAATTTCTAAAATTTACAAATTTTTTCATTGAGTCTAAATTCAATTATTAAAAAACTTATAAAAAATTTATTCTTTATATGCAGTATATATATATATATTTCTTTTTTCTTATTTTATAAAGCATGATTTATGATTATATCCTATAGTTCTCTTGAATTTTTTTTAAACTGTATGATCGGAAAAGCTATCAGCCAAATTTCTTTACTCAAAGTTTTCCATAGATCTCATTCCTGTGAAAAAAATCTAAAATTTATCGAGTCAGCTGAAAAATATTTACATTCTTCAAAAGTTAGTTGCAAAATAATTTATATTTTGTTCAATCTTGAAAATTTTGACTTCACTTATCTAAAATTTATATTTTTATTTCCTTTGTTTTACCATGAATTAGCTTTACATATTATTTTTTAAAATTATTTAGATATTATAACTGATAAAAGTTTTTAAATAATAATGATTAATTTGGGTCAGAAATTCGCAGAAAACTCAAAAGTTTAGAAATTGTATTGTTATACATATTACCGGCAATGTATGAAAAGCAGGCATTGTATAGAATGCCTAGGCAGTATATAGAATGCCTGGCGTTTTTAGGCAAAGTATGAAACGATTAATATTATATATATTTTACCTAAGCATTGTATATAATACCTAGGCATTATATAGAATGACAAATGCTATTTAGGCAAAGTATAAAATACTCCCGTTCAGTGCCGGATCTAAACCAATTGGATCAATTGCACCAATCTGGCCCCGCGTTGAGGCAAAATGAAATCATGAAAAGACAAACCAATTGGATCGATTGCACCAATTTGGCCCAGCGTTGAGGCAAAATGAAATCATGAAAAGACTAATAAACGAAGAATAATCGTTTAGATTTACTATTATGGCTGGGCCATAGCTATTATGGGCCACACCCCAGCCTTCGAACATCTAATTTTTAAAAGATCCACAAAAAGAAAATTTTTTTGGAAAAATCGAATATAAATGGATTGATTTTATTTTATCTCTTGGAACATGTGGGAAAAATTTCTATTTAAATCTACTTTTGCAGAATCCAATGTATTCTTATTTAATATTCAGAAAATATTTTCTAAGTAGTCAAATAAATTAACAGCGGGTGAATTTTTTTTAAATCTGAATTAAGCACGCTTACTATATATATGAATGTTGCCAGAAAATATCGAAAAAAGTTTAAATGAATAGTAGAAGATAATTATGGTTTCAGTTGATCTTGGATTTATGACTGAAGTAGATGAAACTCGCATTTTTAACGTAAATATAAGACCGGAAGATCTTAACCATAGGAAATGAGTTATATACTATAAATGGAATTTGTAGAATAACAAGTGAGTATTTTTTAAAATGATATAATATTCAACAAGTGAATCATTAATTCTGTTCTTATCAGGAATGTTATCGAAGGTTCTACTATTATTATTGATAATTGATGAAGATATAGCCAATCGTAATAATTAGTTTAAAAACATTTTGAGGTAAATCATTCAAAAAACTTCACAGATTTTGATTTTTCCTGGAAAAATATGCAGACAATTTTAAAATATTTAGCCCACTTAAAAAATATTTCTAAAATCTGCTCAAAATATAATTCATCAGATAAATAGTTTTTATTTTTATTTTTGAAAGACAATGAATCAATTATAATTTGCACCCTGTTTATATATACTGTATTATCTATTGTGTTTCAGTATTAACATAATAAAAGTACAATTAAAGGGAAAATAAAAAAACTGAATATATAAGTATGATAAAATTTAAAATACAATGTAAAGGAGGAGTCAATTCATTCAAAACCGAACTTTACAAAATTACACAACAAAGTTTAGAATTACAGTAAATAATTTATCATAAAATAATACTAAGTAATTTAGGAATTTTTTTCATGAGATTCATATAAAAGCCACAATTTTTTTAAAGAAAAATTGAAATTTTAAGAAACTTTATCGCTTAATGCTGTAATTTCCGGTCTAGTATATCATTATTTAAATTTTATTATATTTTATTTTTAGGCTATAATGAGTTAACCAATCATATCTAACAAGTAAGTAGCCTACAAATCACAAAAGATGGTTATATTGTAGAATAAAAAATAATTAACTTCATGAAGATATCATAGGCCTAATGACTTGAAAGTTTAATATTAACTATAAATAAATTCTTTGTTGCAATGATAATCATAAGAAAACAACAATAACTATGCTTATATTATTTCACTTCTTTATTAATTTTTATTTATATTAATATATTATCAATATGTTGTATTTATTATAACTAATAAGGTACACTTTGGCACAATATATTTATTAGAAAGAACAAATTTCAATCGCACTTCGTGAAGTAATTTCGCCGTCTCTCTATATATCTCATACCCTTGGATGCTCACACCACACTTCTTATAAGTGTTATCAGCCCGATGATCCAGACGAAACCTTTACAGTATAACACAATATGATTTAAGAAATAAAACTTATTATGTATTGTATCTCAAAACACAACTATAACTTTAATATATAATTTACACAAACAGAATCGATAAAACAATTAATATGGAAATATATATTCTGAAATACAATACGTTTTATATTTTTTATAAGTTTAAAAAAATAAATGCAAAAATTATTTACTGCGAAAATAAATTATTATTCACATATATACTGTATTATCTATTGTGTTTTAGTATTAACATAATAAAAGTACAATTAAAGGGATTTTTAAAATTTCTATTTTAAAATAAAAAAACTGAATATATAAGTATGATAAAATTTAAAATACAATGTAAAGGAGGAGTTGCTATCAATGGGCTAGCGCAACAAACAGATCGTAAACACATTCTGTCAAAATTAATTGTTAGCGAAATGTTAAGTTTTTTGTGTACAGTATTTATTATTGCAGAAGCTGTAATCATATTAATATAAAGCAGTTTGATCAACAGATAAAAATATAATCGATTCAAATATGTTTTTGCCACTTTTTGTTATTCGCGTATAGCGTAAAAAATGTAGGATATCTTTTAAGATAATCGACTGTGAATTAGTTGTAAAACTGTGAATTTATTTATTATTTGGCACAGAAAACAAAATGACCTGTGATTCGGATTTGTTATCACGCGATTTGGAAATAAAAATTGTAGAATTATTACGATTGGACTGTTACGATCATTCATGAATGACTATTATATCCAATAATTTTTCTAATATTTTTTGTTAAGTTACAATAAAGTGCTGCTTATAATGTTATTAATAAAATTAATCAATATTTGTAACATTTGTATTTTAAAATTTTCCATAAAATATTCTATGATGCTAGAGCAATTTTATTTCATTTGTCAGCAACAGTTTTGAAATGTCTTAATTATCCAATGATTAAATTTTTCATCAATAAAATATTTCAAATATCAATAATTATTTTATTGTATTTCGTTGAAATATACTAATTCCATATATTTTTCTGTTTCATTCATAGATGCCCATTTACAGAATTAGGTATTCATGACTGAACCTCTTTATATAAAATTTAAAAATTACTTCGACTATTTAAAAGGTTTTTAAAAATAAAAATAATGTAAACATTTAATATAAGCATAAAATAATCCATTAAATATTTATTGTATTTGAAATATTATAAAATTTAAAAATTACTTCGACTATTTAAAAGGTTATTAAAAATAAAAATACTGTAATGTAAACATTTAATATAAGCATAAAATAATCCATTAAATATTTATTGTATTTGAAAACTTGTCCACTATAACAATTTTCCATAAAGAATATTAATTACTAACTTGTAAGCATTTTTTTCTAATGAAAGATAAAACAAATTCTATAAGAATTTGTTTTATCTGAATATTACTAATTTAAACTGATGAGTTTCAAATGTAGCAATTTTCCATAAAGAATATTAATTACTAACTTGTAAGCATTTTTTCTAATGAAAGGAATAAATTCTATAAGAATTTGTTTTATCTGAATATTACTAATTTAAACTGATGAGTTTCAAATTCTATGAAGTGATTAACTTGAGTAAAAATAATATAGGCCAGGGCTTCTCAAACTATGGGCGCGAAGCGAAATGCTGGGGTCGCAAAAATTAAATTCAAACACTTGAATTTCAATTTATATGTAACTTCACAAACGCCCAATATTTAACGTATGACAACATATGTATTTAAGTGTAGTTGGCTGATTGTGTTCATCTTAATAAGTGTGCAATAATTTATGTACTTGTATGTTTTATTTCATATTTAATACCTGGGGTGGCAAAAAATGTCGTAATGAAAAATGGGGTGA
This sequence comes from Olivierus martensii, assembly GCA_000484575.1. Taxonomy (NCBI): domain Eukaryota; kingdom Metazoa; phylum Arthropoda; class Arachnida; order Scorpiones; family Buthidae; genus Olivierus; species Olivierus martensii. The sequence goes on from AYEL01079395.1 coordinate 6,840, forward strand.
TGAATGAAAAAAGTTTGAGAGCTAGTAATGAAAAATGGGGTCATGAATGAAAAAAGTTTGAGAAGCGCTCGTAATAAAAAATGGGGTCACGAAAAATCTCATAATGAAAAATGGGGTCGTGAATGAAATGGGGTCATGCATGAAAAAAGTTTGAGAAGCGCTGATCTAGCAGATAAATCTCGTAATTAAAAATGTAAATAAAAAGAGTTTGAGAAGCGCTACTCTAGTATATCGGATTTTCATTATATTTAATACTTGGGGTCGTGAAAAATCTCGTAATGAAAAATGGGGTCATGAATGAAAAAGGGTTGCGAAAAATCTCGTAATGAAAAATGGGGTCGTGAATGAAAAATTTTGAGAAGTGCTGATATAGGCAATTGAAAAAAATTAAATGAAGTTTATGAGATTTGTTCATATTTATTTTTCATTTATAATATTATGCGTAAAATAAAAAATAAATAAATACAGTAAATAAAATTCGGACAAAGGATTACAAAACGAATACATTTTCCAAAAATGGCATTCAGTAATAAAAATATTGTTATGTTATTTTGAATTACGCCTCTGAATCACACATGGAATATCGATAATAAAAAGGATTAGAAAAAAACAATAGTAGGAAAATTAAGGGCAAATGAACCTAAAATATTTCAATATTTTTCTGAAAATTTTTCAAAATTTTAGTTTTCAAAAAATTCTTTTAGTCTTGAATTTTTTTTTTTTTTTTTGAAAGCTTAGCTAAAATTTTTTCTAATAAATTGGAATGTATATTCTGCGTGTCCGTTTTTATTTTTCAACATTACTTGTTATAATTTATAGTTTCAATTTCAAACTAAAGATCTGCGACCTCAGTTTCCAATGTTGTATGGTAATTATGAAATTATGCTATATAAGAGTTCAGCAGAGAGGGATAACATTAACCTAAATTGTTGATGGCCATCATTTATATCTTTTCAAGATAAATAAATGTACAAAAAATTTTGAAAAGTACTAGTCAACCATATTCCTTCCATTTGAAATAATTGAAGATATGGGATTAAAAAGTCTATAGTCGAGATCACTTTCAATGACAGATCTATTTAATTTCATAAAACCTACCAATTTATTCGACAGATTTTAAAAAATATAATATGAACATCCGCAGTTCGACATCAGATGTAAACAATCATAAAAGATTTGGAAGCTGCTATGAAGTTTCTGGAATTATAATGATAATTCTTTTATCATTGAGCTTTAATATCTAATATACCAAATTGTAGTGCCCACACCCTAAGGAGTGCACATCACAATTTCACCAATTTCAATTCAATTCAATTTCACAGATTTTCTGTACACACTCTTAGGAGTGCACAGAAAAAGAGAATTTTCTGAAGTATGCGTATTTTTGCTTAACTTAATACATATCTGTTATATGGGGTTATGCTATTATTATTACTGATAAAGAAATGCACTGTTAATAAAAGTTTGATGAATACTAGTGTAGATTTATTTTTTTTCCTTTTCATTGCTGAAAGGTTTTTTCATAGAATATTTGCCACTTAACATTCTGTTGAAATACTTTCTATCTTATTATTGCTTTTTCGTATATTTTAAAATGATTACAAAATCTTTAATTTAAATGTCAAAGTGTAATGTATTGTATGTAACCTATTACTTGCACTTATAATCATATAGAAAAGATTATTAAAGTAATCAAAGTTAATTTTCATAAAAATAAGTTTCTTCAAAGAGCATTCACTTCTTCAGAATTTCTAAATGAATACCGTATAACTTAAATGCGTTTAAATAAATATATAAAAAATATATACATTTATAAGTTTATATGATAAATATTAAAATAGAAAATCTATGAAAAAAATAATTCCTTATTGCAGTGGTTCTCAACCGCTGTGCCGCGACACACTAGTGTGCCGCCAAATCTTTGAAAGTGTGCCGCGAAAAATTAAGAATGAATAATATGTAATTTTCATGCACCCATGTTAAAAGCTATAATAAAAATACGATTATGTACTTTTAAGTAGCTTTATTATTTTTATTAATACTTAGGAATTGTTTTAATTCTCTCAGCACTATGATGAACTGTTGAAAAATTAATAGAATAATATCTAAAACGATTTGGCTAATTCCTTATCAGAAGGGCTGTTTTTGGTCAACCAGGATTATACTTAACATTTATGGTAAAGTTTCGATTAGTATAGAATTATATTGACACTCTTTGTATGAAAACTGAGGTAATGGAATAAGTAGTAAAGTGTTTTTCTCAATAATTATGTTGGTAAGACATTGTCTGCATTTATGTCTATCAGTAGATGACTTATAGTTCGGCATCCATTATAGAAAAAATAGTGGTGCACTTTTATGTGAATGGCAGATTTAGTGAAATTTTCATATGGTGCTTAAATGATCCTTTACAATTTTTCATTTCAAAGACTTGTGTCAATACTGTACCTTCATTCATTTTCTTCCTGATTCTATAAACAGTCCATACCAACATGCTGATTAATTCCACCACCAAATCTATAATGTAAATTTATTTGGATTCAGGTCTATCAATCTGCTATACATGTTAAATATAATCTGCTTTGCTTGACTCTGAAAATCCTTCTCCTACATTATTCTTCACATAAGAATAAGAAGCCATCTTATTTTTAGAATAATCTTGAATACGAATATTCTCGATTACAAAACTTTTTATTTTTTTAATTTTTTTTTTCTACCCTTAGATTTTCTATTTTATTTAGGATAAATATACAGATTATGATTGCAAGACTGAAACTTTATACATGAAAGTATTCTGATCAATATTTCTTCTTGCAGACGAACTATAACCACTTCACTCGTGACATCACTTCTGTGTCAAAGTGGAACAGACTATAGTTATAATAATTAATTTTACACCTCCTAGAATCTATATAATCTATAAGAAACACAAGTCTTTAAAGCAGGCAGGAAATCACAAAACACATTTATTTAAAACGTTTTTGGTCAGTTTATTGACCCGCTTCAGTAACTTACGAACATCAATATTAGAATAACATTTAAAAGAAGGCGGTTACATAGAATTTGAACAAATAACTTAGAATTAAAACATTTAAATTATTAACATAAATATAATGTAACATTGTATGCAATATTTATTTTAAGATTCTTCTTTTATACTGCTTTTACCTGAGTATAATTATTAGCAAAGACAATACAGCACTATTTAAGCAGTCCTTAAACCACAAAACAAATTATAATTATTATTATTATTAAATTAAATTTGTATATTATAAGTAATTTACAAATAGCTATTGCATAAATAGAAACACATCCGAACTTAGTGTATAGCCCATTGATTTTTAACTTTTCAGAGTCGCGGAACATCAAAATCAATAACGTTTATATAAGGTGACTCAGTCTTCAAACTAAAAAAAAAATGCATGCAGTTCTAAACATATCTTTTATTAAAATTAGAGACTACGTATATTCATATATTTAATAATTTTTAAAAACCAGCAATCTCAATTATACAAACGCAAAACAAACACAAATAGGCGCGCAATAACAAATTGTTACAATGGCATTTTTTTTAGCAAAAAAACGCATCGATACAAAATTAGTTCAGTGCATCTAATGGTCATAAGAAAAGTTAGGACGCTAGATATTTTTCCAGTTTTTTTATTTTAAAACTTTTTTTTTATTGAAAGTGAACTGATATTAAAACGTTTAAAAAAACAAGTTTTAAAATAAATATTGTATACGATATTACGTTATATATATGTTAATAATTTAAATGTTTTAATTCTATGTTCTTTGTTTGAATTCTATGTAACTACCTTCTTTTAAATGTTATTCTAATATTGGTGTTTGTAAGTTATTGAAATGGGTCAATAAACTGACCAAAAACGTTTTAAATAAATGTGTTTTGTGATTTCCTACCTGCTTTAAAGGCTTGTTTCTTACAGACTATAGTTATAATTTTAAATTAATTAAAACAAGTTTATTATTTCTTTGAAGAATTACATATTAATATATTTTTATTAATATTTATAGGGGAACTGGAATGCAAGATGAAAATGGATTAAATGATGTGGTAATGTATTATACATTTATTTTCATATATTTTTACAGCTGTTTTTTTAATATATTATTCTCTCAACTGATGGAAATCAGATCTGATTTCATATTTTTTGTTTATTTTGTATTAATAATTTTGAGTAATCTGCTATTTTTGTACAGGTATCTCTTGCTATACGCGATCTCATTTTACACATTTTCGCTGTAATTCGATTTTAAAAAGTAAATTAACTTTTTAAATTAAAAAAAATTTCGTTTAAAAATTGTCTCATGTGAATGAATTGCTCAAGTACCACTCATCAGAGCTCAACTAATGAAGAGCTTCTAGAAATGGAAAACAACATGAATGATGAAAGTCAGGAGCCCTTTGTTGCTAAGCCCATCAAACAACTTTCAACAAAACAAATGACTGAATTTTTTAAACACATTGAGAGTGCCATCAGAATAATTGAAGAAAATGATCCTAATGAAACTAAGCACCAAAGTTGTGAGAGAAATTCAGAATTCTTTGGCTTGTTATAAAGAACTTTATAGAGAGAGGAAGAATGCTGCCTGTCAGCTGAGTCTTCACTGTTTCATTAAAAAAGTTGAAGATCATCATCATATATCCCAGAGATTTTAAGAGATCAAGAGAGAGATGATCCATACTCACCAGACCCATTCCATTCAACATTGAATTGAAGACTGTCAGAATTATGTAGTGTTTAGTTATTTATGACTTGTCTTAATTAAATTCATTCATTAAAATTTCTTTTTTCTCTTTATAAGTTTAAATAATTCATTCATTAAAATTTGATCTTTTGTTCATAGATGTAAAGTTTTAATTTTTTTATCCTTCTGAAGAAACCCCTATCCCTATCTCACCATGCTAAATTCAACTCACTTTACATGATTAATTCATAGAACCTAATTAATCGCGTAAAGTGAGGGACACCTGTATTAGTAATTTATTGTTAATGTTATTTTACTAGTAAAACAAATTACCAAGAGGAATTATATGCAGATAGAGTTGTCATCTTATTCATTTACTTTAATCTGATGATAGAAAAAGTTTAGCTGGTTTTCTCTGAATAATAAGACATACAACTTTAGTTTGCAAACTATTTAATAAAATAGTTACTCACTAAAAACTATTTATACTACAGCATTCGTTGATTATTAAATAAATATAGTCTATTAAACCTCACTTTCTGCAGTAACATTCAAGTAAATACCTTTATTATTTAGAAATGTTTTCAGTCTCAGTACCATCATCAACTAAACATAAACTACAGGATGTCCCAAAAAATGCACTCACTCTTTAACAACCCATCACTAATATATTTTTTGTTTTTGTTAACAGTTAAAAATATTATTCAATAATGCCAAACTAAACTAATCTAGTCAATAAATTATTACTTTTTGTTAATTTATCCTATTAGGACTATAAATATGTCAATAAACATCTTGATTAAAGTTAAATATATGTTTAATATCCAGTTAAAGTGTGAGTATATTTTTTGGGACACACTGTACAAGAAAAATATTTATAAAAACAGAACAAAATTATTTATTAGAATTCTAGAATTTTTATAAATAATTTTGTTCTGTTTTTATAGATATTTTTCTTATAGTTTATGTTTAGCTGATGATAGCATTGAGTACCAAAAACGTTTTTAAATAATAAAGTTGTTCTCTTGAATGTTACTGCAGAAAGTGCTGTTTTATAGACTATATTTATTTAAATAGTTACTCCACTTGAAAAATCCATTTTAGATGGTTTTGCAACTAAATTAATTTTTGCAAAATAGTTTATTTAAAAAAATAAATCAATATCAACTTCACTTTCTGAATTTTTTTTTATGCATTTAAAGTTTGTGTATCTTCTGCTCTCGTTTCAAAATTTGTAATCTAACTCTAAAGGAAGAATTACATTACTATTAGAGAGTGCTTTCTTAATATTCATTATAGGTTTGTGATATTCTTCCTTTTAATAGATTTGATACGATATACCATAATATAAAAAATGTAAACCTTCTATACCACCTTTAGACTGCTCGGGGGTGAATGTTATACCTATATTTAATAATGATTTAAAACGAGATGAAGTGTACATAGGCAGCACAAAATGATGTCTTAAAACTAGACTTAATGAGCATAATCTGTCGATAGAGACCGCAACCTTTGACACTGCTCTATCCAGATCATTTTGTGAGTATAACATCACCATCCACTGGGACCAGGCAAAAATTATTAAACAGATAATAAGTCAGAAGATATAAAAATTGCGGAGTCATTGATTATACTAGATTATAAAAAACAATACCACGTGATAAATGACAGTCTACCTTCTGTTGTACTGCCACAGTGACTGGTTTAAGATGCAATAATATAATGAATAATTATTTTTATTACTTTTATTTTATTTTAATATGTATTATTTTTAATATGTAAATGTTTTTTATACAATGTTATATTATTAGTTTTAATTTTTAAAATGTGTTTTTACTAAGTTTTTGTGTTTGAATTCTTATACATTATGTATGTTTTGCTGAAGATGGCTTAGTAAAGCTGAAAGATCCTCAAATTTATTAAAGTATATTTTTCCACTTTTGAAATTGAGCCGATTTATTTACATTTATGTAAGAAGTGGGATGAAATTATGCATTAGAAACATCAAATTATAAAATGTCACGAGAATGGCACTTCGTTTTCTAAAATAGCATGTGAGAATTCAGTGAATGAGTCCTAATGTTTTCTACAACTTTTATATCAGTTTAAAATGATTTCTTTGTTATTTAATTAATAAAAATAAATATTGTTTATCATTTGTAAACATTTTCATTAACCTAAATCTATACTGAATAAATATCTTGTTTTATCCTATCCTAAATCTTTAGTAATAAACAAATTAAATTGAAATCTATTATAAATAGACTGCAAACAATGCAGTTTTGCATAGCGTGCAAGCTTCTTGGAACCAATTACTATACAAGGTATTCCTGTATACCAGGGGTGTTCAACCCGTTGATCGTGGAGTGACTTTTGGTCAATCTCTTATTTATTCTTTTCAAGTTGATTCATCCTTACAAATTTAATTAAAACTGAAAATATAATAATTTATTTATCATTATTTTGTATTATTTTTTAATCCCCTTGAAGTGTATTGCTATTGTTAATTTTTTTTCGTTAATATTGTCAAATCAGTAATTTTCTTATCATTTGGAAGTATACTTTCCAAAAGATATTGCAGTGTTGGAGAAGGTCAAGGCTTTTTGCCACAGACTTGCCTTTTTGCCAAGTAGAGGCTTTTCACAAAGTTGAACTTTTGCAGAGACTTTTGCCGAGTTATTGTTTGTCGAGATGTTGCTCTTTGGATTTGTCTTGTGTCGAGCCGTCGCCTGCTGGATTGAAAACCATTGTTTGACTAAATTGGATACAGTTTAGTCATCTGTGTGTCTGCATCAGTGAAGGAGAAGTAAAGTCTGTTCCAATTCCTGTCAACCAAAGTGATTGATTGTGGTATGAACTAAAACTATCAAACTAAAGGACTAAAGACTGTTAATGCCATCTGCACTGTTCAAGTGAAGTTCTGTCATCTCCAGGTACATCTCTCATTTGTTTTTTGGGAGAATAGCTGTAAATTCCGAATCTCTCTCTTATTTATTTAATCAAATAAAAGAAGCTGTTGAATTTATTTCAATGTTGTTCTCTGTCTCAATTCTTTGAGTTGTTTTTCCTCATTCGTCATCCTTACCCATGCATTGAACGTGGACCACTTTTAGGCCGTAAACATGTTTGATTCTGCATTTCAGTTTCTGCCTGGAAACCCCACACCAGGGAAATTCCCAAGCAATTCTGGGTATATTGGCTAGTTAGTAAATAAAATTCAAAATACTTAATTTTCATCATCACAGTGCAAGACTTTGATGATTAATAATTATTTTATATTAATTTAAATCTTACAAAACTTTTAAGTGAATAATTGCAGCATTAAACTATTTATATCAGTATTTTTATTGATATAGTTATCTTCAGTCTTAATTAAACCATCCTTGAAGGGCTAATTTTAAACTGACAATATTACAAAATAAATTTATTTGCAATTTGGTGCTTAATTTATCATATATAGATAGTTCTTGATTTTACAAGTTAATTCATTCTTGGAGTAAGCACATGAAGTAAAAACTCTTAAATCAAGAATCAATTTCTTGTAGACATAATGTCATAATCAAAGATTCCATTCTCAATAGTGAAATTAGACAATAATAAAATTAAGTAAAGATCAACAAAATTAATAGTTAATGATGAAACAGTGATTTATCTATGTGAATAAATGAAAAATGACCTTTAAAGTCATTTTTATTTTTCATTATTATTGACAGATAAGTAAATGAGCATTTTATACAGATGAACTACTATTTTAAGCACAATCCGGGAATGAATATTATTTCCATAATGTATTAATAAAACAACCTTATAAACTACCTCTTGCTTCACATAAACAGGAAAATATTCATAGCACTTAAGCAAGGAATAAAGTTATAAAGTTTAAATATTCCTTGCTTAAGTGCTATGAATATTTTCCTGTATTAATAAAACAATGGAATAAGAGGTCTTTTCTTCTTTTGTGTGGTAAGTTTGGTGGCTAAAATTTGATTGTCCCTTTCCACTCAAATAAAGTACTAAGGGAGCCGTTCTGGGACAAAATTAAATGTGAATAAGAGGTCATGTTAGTTCTTGTTTCATTATTTTGATTTTTCCAGTTTTATAGTAGATGATGGACTTTGTGCTACAAATCATTTGTATTGTATTATATAGGTACATATGTAGTTGAAATCCTATTTATGAATGTTTAGTATTTTATTTTTGCAATTAATATTGATATTTTTGAGTTTTTTTGATACTTCATATTTAAAAGCTACTTTCCAGGTTTGTTTTCAGATATGAACTCATTAAGTGGGACCTCATAAACTGAGAACTACTTGTATTTGTTTGTATGACTATTATTGTTTTCTGACAAAGGAAATATCTACAGAATTGCTGAATGATGATAGGCATTGACTATTAGGGATTTTCATCAAAAAATTGATTTTTTAGATTGTGTTATCACACCCAATATTAATTATTGAAGGAACTTTCATCAGTTATTTATTTATTTGATATTTTAACATGTTTGAGAAAAAATAGATGGGATTTTTGGGCTCAGGAACATATAATTATTTCCATTTAAATTGATGGTAATATTATTCTTAGTTTCAATTTAAAACCATTTTTCAGGACTGAATTATGCCTGTAAATTGGGATAATAATATGTTTAATTATTTTTCATATAACTAATATGTATTTTTTAAACATTACAGGACTCTCTTACTGCTGAAGATGATATTTCTTTAGAACCAATTAATGGTGTTGTTCAACCACCTTATATTCCAACAAATAAACCACATAGAAATACAAATCAGTTGCAGTTTTTTCTAAAAGTTGTAATAAAAGCTATATGGAAACATCAGTTTGCTTGGCCATTTTATGAACCAGTTGATGCTGTTAAGTTAAATATACCAGTAAGTTTAATATTTTTGTTTATTTCTTTTACCATAATAATCTAATTACTGTGATTAATCTAATTGGATATATTCATTGCATTTTATTATAAATAAAGTCTTTATTAAAATTAAGTGTATTTATATATATAATTGACTGCTAGGCATACCTGCTAGGGATGAAGAATTACAGCACTTCCCTGCAGTGAATTTGATTTGAAAATATTAATTAATATACAATCAATTCAAAATAGATTAATTAATGCTGTAATGGAAATTTATATAAGTATTTTATACAGGTAGATCAGTGTTTAATAGATACTATGAGTTTTATATTTAAATGTGATTCATATATATTTAATTTATATGTCTTCTAATATAAATTTGACCTGTAGTAAGGTAGAATGTTTTTAAGAATTAAAATTTTCTCGTGAATAAAATATCATTATTGAAAGAATGTCTTTATAATATAACAGAATATTAAGGATTAAAAATTTTTATAATAGTATAGAATTTTTATTTTATTTTATTGTTCTATAATAATGATAATACTATGTAAAATTCATTGTGTAAATTACTACATTCTTATACCCAGAAAAACATCTTTGAAGAATTTAGGAGAAAAGCACATGTAAGCAAAATTCTTTTGTGTGCACACAACTAATTTTTACTAAACAAAATTTTTTTTGCTGTTTAATAAATTAGTGAGCAGCTTTTGCATGTTTTAATTATTTGCTTTTGGAAAATGTAAATTTTAAAATATATTTAGTATATAAAAGTGAAAATTGTTCATTTTATTGTAAAAATGTGTGTATGTGAAGTTGATAATCAAAGATTATGAACTATATATATAAATACACAATATTTATGTGACACTATAAAATAAAGCACTTATTTGAATTCTTATATTAAAAATGTTTTCAGTTTATACAGTTTGTTTTTATCAAATGAGTTTGATAATTGACTAATATATTAAACCAAATATATTTTTAAATCCCAAGTTACAAACATTCTAGTTACTAACATTTGTACATGAAATTTCATTTTTAAATTTCAGAAAATTTCAAAAATTCTTGGAGAATTTTAAATATTTGTTGTAAATTATATTGATTGATATATAATATAAAACTACATTATAGTTTTATATTATATATCAATATAATGTAAAACTGCATATTTAAAATATTTTGGCAGTATTTCAAGATGGCAAAGATTACATCAAAAACTCTTGCTTTATAATCAAATTTTTTATTCAGATCTGTGAAATAAGAAGTTTATAATTAATCCATTTAATAACTTTGCATTCAATATAAAAGTAGATCTTGAGTTATGAAATTTACATATAAATTATATTGGCAAACTTCAGAAACACATAATGTACATTTAATATATAGATTATATATAAATCATAGTCTGTTTATAATAAAATATAAAATAGATGAAATTATCATCTCTTGATAAATTAGTGTATGAAATTTTCACTTCTTAATTGCTAATATAATGATTAGCTATAAAATAATGATTAGATGAAAATTCCTTTCATATTTAAAAGTAATCTTATGTAACTACTCTAAAAGAAACTAATATACTTTTAAAATTAAAACTATTGGATTTTTAGAATTTTTTTTTAATGTGACTTAAAAATGATGTCCATAATAAATTTGAAGTTTTATAAACTTCAAATTTATTATGGACATCATTTAATAAGTAATAGAAATTCCAGCTATAATTCATGCTATCAAGAATGTATTACAGTATTCATAAATATAAAATCAGACTTAATATATACTATAGATTTAAAATTAAAGTTTTGTCTAAGATTTTAACATCTCCAAAAAATTGAAAATTTTAAAAACTGTTTTTATTAATAGATAGCATATGTTTAAATAATTCTATCTTTTTAAAATTATTTTTATTATTAGTTTTAAATTATTTTAGTTAACATTAACACCTATTGTCATAGATGCTTTTTAGTTTCTATTTAAATATTTTTTCAAGATTGGTATGAGTTGCAAATTCTACTAGATATGTTAAAACAATTCTGTGATCAGTAATTTAATAATACTTTTAAATTAATTTTATATCAAAGTTCATTTGTATTTATAGTAAAACTGTGTGAATAATAAAAATGGCATATTTGTGATTATTAGTTTTAATGTATTGATAATTAATTATTTTAATAAAAATATGATGGTTATAAATTAATCATTGTCATTATCATATTCAACAGGTTTTTTCACAAGATTAGGCCTACTTAAATAAATTATTTAAATTAACTGTACAAGCTGAAAACAATGATATAAGAACTTAAAAACTAATTTTTAAAAATATCACAATAATACTATTTATCAGCATTACACAATAATTTAGCAAAAATTAAATTTTTATATGAACAATTTATTGAAAATTTTGTTATATAGTATTATCATATGATTATATTCATTTATGAAAAATTTTAAAGTAAATTTCTAAAACTTACCATGTAAAATAAATATAATTACAGTAATATAATATAATTTCAAAATTGTATGAATGTATTTGTTGCTATAATGTTTTAAATTATAAAGTTTTAATTGTATTAAAATGTCTCAAAGGATATCCAAGCTTATGCAGAATGATACAAATATTGGATCTGTTTATAATTGGTAGGATTATGATGATTTTCTCTAATGGAATTGGTTTAAAAGGGTTTGGTTTCAAAATAGTGGAACTTTATTGCATGTTTCTTTAATGAATATTTAATGTAGAATATATAAATAATTTTGAAAATAATAAAGGAATGAGCATGCAAGGTGGAAAGCTATGCTTTGACTTGGCTTTATTGAGATTTAATTTGCTATCATATTTACCCAAATTTGTTGTAAAATTTTAAGAATTTTTATATATAATTTTTAATATATTTGCTTAGTTTTAGAATTTCTTATCTGACAAAATTATGAATAAGATCTTTCTAATTTTGGGATTTTCTGAAATTTAGATATTTATGCAGAAAATTACAATACATGCAATATAAAACATATTAATATTTTATTTATTTCTCAAATTATATTGAATGAGATAGAAAGTATAGAAAGATTTTATGAAGATAATATATTCTTTGAAAACTGCTTATTAGTTGAAAATTTATAAACAAAAATTGAATTTCCATTAATTCTAATGTAAAAATTTCTTACTGGTTCAGTAAGAAACTTTACATTAGAATTAATTACTGTTAATTCTTATAAATTCTTAAGTTCCAGAAAAATTATCACTATATTACTATTGATATGAGAAAAATTCCAAAAACATTAAAATAAAATAGACTTTCAATTAACCATGATAACAAGGAAATTAATTTCCACAGATAATCTGTAAAACACTCAAAAAGTCAAAATTATTGGGCAAAATTATGTATTTCAGGTGTGTCAAACTCATTTTAATTCAAGGGCCATTTAATGAGCCTGTAAGATTGTCGCGGGCCACATCACATTTAAACTTTTTTTAAATTACATTTTGGAGTAAGGATTCAGAAATATACAGTAGATAGGATTATTAAAAACATTGTATAATCAAATGAACATATTACAAAAATATATAATTATTACATAACTGCTTTTAATTATACATATTTTTTAAATCCAATTCTTTTCTATCAATCTTTAATTTTCTATTAAGCATTAAGTCACATTTTTTTATACAAAAACAAAAGCTTCTGTTAAAAATTTATAAACTCAAATATCTGTAACTACTAACATTTCTTAAATAATACAACAAATAAATTTTTAACAAGCCCATTGGCACATTCTTTATACACCTCCTTCAAAGAGGAATTGCTTGGAACTTGATCATTGTATATGTCTATCCAAAACAACCCCAGGTTCTCATTTATGGCTTTTTGTTTCTTTTGGTAAAAAATTTTGCACAAAATGATGTAGTCCTTGCAGGAAAGCACGTATACCTACAGAAGGCCCTGATCTGAAAGACCCTGATCTGATCTTTCAAATCATAAGCCATCTTCAGTAAGTTTACAAAAGATTGTTAGATATGGAATGTCAATTTAAACATCAGAATGCATGAGTTTATATCATTTTAAAATAATTAATAATTAAAACAATAATATATAATAATATAGTAAGAGATTATAATATATCTGATCTTTCAGATCAGGGTTATCTGTAGGTATACGTTCGATAAGGCCAATTGAAAAAAACTTGAGCAATTATATTTCATTAAAATCAGACTAGTGTATAATAGTATATGACATAGCTATGAAGTGACAGTTACTTCTATTATCTCATAACAGATTATTCTCATTTTCGTTTTATTAAGAGCATTGAGGGCTACCAGTTTGACACCCCTGATGTATTTAATATTAAAAAATACATAAATTGCATGCATACATATTCATATCTTCTGTTATTTTTTGAAAAATGCAAGAAGTTGTTTATTTCCACAAAGAAATTATTTTAATACAGTACAGGTAATTCTTGGTTTATGAATTCTCAGATTTTTGAGTTTTTTCCAAATATGAAATATCAAAACAATCAAAAATATGAATTCTAATTGCAATAAATAACACATTCAGAAAAAGACATTTAAACCCATACATATAACTATACAATACATATGGTTTTATAACGGAAATTCCATTGTGTACTTGAAAATTCAAAATGGTGAGTGAGAAGCGCAAGATCCTCTGGTTTTTATCAGCATATAACCATAAACCCGGGATACCTGATTTTTACCTGATGAACAGTTTTAAACTGTTCATCAGGTAAAAATTCACGAGTCATTCATTAATAAGTAATTCATTTCCCATTAATTCCAATTTAAAAATTTTTAATTAGTTCCTGGATTAAAAAATAATTGTCATTTTACTTCTTAAATGTTAAAGCATTCTGAAAGCATTAATATAAATATAAATATAATTATAGATTATATAAATAAATTATGCACAGCACAATTTTAAGTGAAAAAACTTAATTTATTAAAGAATTAAAGTACTTTCAGCTTTAATAAGCATCTTCATTAAGTTTGCAAAAGATTGTTATATATGGAACGTCAATTTAAACATCGGAATGCACGAGTTTATATCGTTTTAAAATAATTAATAATTAAAATAATAATTTAATATTAATATAGTAAGAGATTATAAGTATAATAATAATTAATAAAAATTATAATTAAAAATTCAATAAAGATAACAGTTCAACATATAAATGAATGATGCACAGCATAATTTTAAGTGAAAAAACTTAATTTATTAAAGAATTAGAGTACTTTCAGCTTTAATAAGCCTACTTCAGTAAGTTTGCAAAAGATTGTAAGATATGGAATGTCAATTTAAACATCAGAATGCACGAGTTTATATCATTTTTAAATAATTAATAATTAAAACAATAATATAATATTAATATAGTAAGAGATTATAAGTATAAATTCAAAAAAAAAATTGTTTATAAATATGCCTTGAAATGTCAATTGTTGAAATTTATAACGATAATATGACTTAGAATAAAATTGGCGGGAAAAATACAACTAACGCCACTAGTGGGAAAAAAATGAAATTACTTTCCGAACAACCCAATACTTTGAATCTTTCTCTAATACAAATAGAAGTGTACAACTTGTAAATTAATTAATGTTTTTTGCACTTTGACAGATCAATGTGGATATGCAACTTTACTCTTTCCTAGCACTATGAATGGAATGCAGCCCTCTTTAGGTTCCATTGCAAATATTGTTTATTTGGATGTATACTATCACCCATCTTTTTTGTTGAAAAAGTTTATAAACTTCCTGTATAACAACTGAATTCTATTGAATGTTTGTATGTTATTCTTTATATATTTTTACTAATTTAATTGGATGAAATGATATATAATTTAAAATGAAATTAAGCTTAACTAATTCATTTTCCTAGCTAAAAACTATTTTTCCTGAATGGAGAAACTTCTAAGTCAAAAATATTGATGTATTATTAAATTCAAAATAAGTTCTCTTGATTTTAATTATTTTTTCACAAGAATCATAATAAATTCTCTAGAATGTGAATAAATAACAATATAAAAAATTAAAAAGTTCTCTTTAATTTAAATTTTTAATTAAAAAGAAAAACATCTTTACCATTTTTCCTACTTCACAAGAGACAGATTTAATTACTCCTGGCATAGGAGCTGATACAACTTTTGAGACATCCACCTGAAATAAATTTAAATTCTTTTAATTTGTTATGTCTCTGACACTACATCTCTCATAAATATTATAATATGACATTCCAAGCAATGAAATGACTTATCTTAACACCATATCAATGATTGAAAGAATCTAGTGCAGATAAATTTAGTGCTACCTTAAATTTATTATTATAATAATTTTTTAAGTTTTAATAGTATTCTTATATGTCTGAAATTTCAAATTAAAAAATAAAATATAAAAAAATCAATTAATGTATACATATATATATATACATGCACACACATTAATTTATTTATATTCCAACAGCCCACCATTTTGATTTTTTTGATTTTGCAGAAGATGACAGAGTTTCCGCTACAAATCCATTATACTGTATTGTATAATCTATCTATATACTTATAAAATACAGATTGTGTGTGTGTGTGTGTGTGTGTGTGTGTGTGTGTGTGTGTGTGGTGTTTTTTACAAGAGCTTGTGTGTGTGTGTGTGTGTGTGTGTGTGTGTGTGTGTGTGTGTGTGTGTTCTTATTAATGTGTAGAGACATAATTGTCATCAATATGTCTTTGGAATAGTATAGAATATGTATTTTTTCAGTTGATATCCAACCGGTAAGAATATTGACTTTTTTATTTAAAATCTACAAAAGATATTTACGAATATGATATAGAATTTTGTTCAGTATCAGTATGGGCATGTCCTTACGTCACCCTTTTTCAGTGCCCTAGGTGACCCAATTTTTATTTATTTTATGACAATAAATATCAATAGATGGTGTTAAGTGTCAAAGTAAGGGGGCAACAGATAACTTACTTGCATTACTATTATTGAATTTTTATAGAGTTACTTAACTAAAACAATTATTACTAATTATGATACAGGATACTGAACAGTATCCTGTATGTTCAATCAGTAACTTTATATCATACCTTTTCATTGGATGTTTTATTTTAAAAAAAATTTTATGTTGAATTTGCAGCTAAGTTAAGCCTGCTCTATATCCATAATTATGATGGTGACATTGCAAAGTCACGAATTCTAACAAATACCAGTAATAATAATTATAACTAAACCTAATGGTTATAACGACTCTGCAAATCCAGAGTTCGGTCTGAGCTCAGATCTTTACTAATTTCTAAACTAAATATAATTAAATCAAAACAATCTAACAATGGTTAATGTTTAACTGGCAAAAACAAATAACCAGAAACTTACAACTAGATATAATGAATAAGTGTTAGATCGAAAACAACAAATGATGTTAGAAACTTATATAAAAGAGGAACTTCCACTTGACGAAATTATAGTTCAAACTAGCACTACTCTAAAATGGAAAAAGAGATAAAAACTTAGAAGCACTTTCGACTTTATTAAGTCATCTTCCAAGATGACTTAATAAAGTTGAAAGCGTTTCTAAGTTTTTGTCTCTTTTTCCACTTTAGAGTAGTGCTAGTTTGAACTATAGAAACTTATAGAACTTAATAAATTGAATAAATTCTCAAAACACATTGAATAACAAAAAATATAAATTTATTAGACTCAAAACATTTACAAAAGTGTAAACAAAGCTTTATTTAAACACTAATAAAGCAGATTTCAATAACCAACAAAACTTATTCGAAATTCAGATATCCAAAAATTCAATTATTCACAAGAAATAAACCTTAAATACTACTTAAATTTAATATTTCCACCACCGATATAAACTTCAAGCAACTGTCAATCTTTACAAGAATTCAAATGTAACCTTACGTCAATACAACACCTCGCTGTGTCGTTGGTTGCTTCTGTTTTTATACCAAGTGATTTACAATCCCATACTTTGCTCATTTGCATAAGTTTGTGTAACAATATCAAATTTATTAGCTTACAGAGTAATCAATTCATGTCATCCTCTTTACAATGTCGCGTCACAATATCAGATTTATTAGCTTACAGAGTAATCAATTCATGTCATCCTCTTTACAATTTTATTTATAGGCCGAACAAAACATCGATACAAGATCATTCTTATATTCTCATATCAAATCAGTGGAAAAACTTAGATTTAGATGACATCATTAGCCGAGAAAGTTCATCTGGAAGACGGATGTCCGTCTGTAATACGTGATGGCTAAATATTGAGTTGGAGAATGTGGAAGTAAGTCAACTCTTAAACTAAAATATAATACGTTAGATAATATTGAAAATAACAATAAATAAGAAAAGAGCATAATAAAATAAAACAGAACAGATCAGAGTTAACCTCTTCACAATATATTACATATCTTAAATGAAATTTGTTTATATTTTATCACACAAAGAAATTATAACTATTCCATCATGAAATAAACTACTATATGAGCTGCTCACTTGTCAAATCGATTAACTCCATAAAACAACAAGTAGAGAAAAATGATAAAATAATATAAATTGTTTTTTAAAATTCCCTTTAAATATAAATTCAAATCAAAAATATATAGTTTTTTAAAATTCCCTTTAAAATATAAATTCAAATAAACATTGTCTTTTTAAAATTTCCTTTAAAATATAAATTCAAATAAACATTGTAGAATATATTACTACAAGCGTAGCTTTTATCTAATGACATATAAAATGCATTAGGTAGTATTTACTTGGAGTAATCGTTATTTTTATCACAATTTTTGTGTAACTGATGGAGTTAATCGATTTGGCAAGTGAAAATAAAAAATAATAATAATACCATCGATTTCAATCGTGAAAATATTATAAAAAATAAGTTAATGCAGTATATATTTCAAATGTTAAACAAAAGTTTGGTTGCTAGACAACTTCAGAGCATTGTGAAAACAGTCCGAATGCAAAGAGTAAAAATGTTGGTTCCCACTATCTGCAGCAGAAAGCGGAATGGTCAAAAACCGTTGCAGATAAATGCGGGGGCAATTCCGCTTGCAGATTTGCACAGTCGCGCTAAGCTTAGTTTCCTCAAGATTCTTAGTGCTGTTTCCATGATTCATTTCATGTAAAACAAAATGGATGCTAAACAACAAAAGGCACTCACTGTTTATGAAATGATGTTAACAGCTGCAGTAAATGAGAAAACTGAAACAAAATCAAAAAAGGGGAAATGTTGGATCGAAAATATTTATAAGAAGAAATAAGAACAATGTTTCTATGCAATTGTGATCAAAGAGATGAGATTTAATAACTAAGAATCCCGCCATCTTGTCTGTTAAGGTTGCCAACAATTCAATGTCGCAAAATTGGTGGATGTTATCTGAACGTATTTTACCGTTGCGGAAAAGTTGAATCTATCTAGACATTAAACAGTAGCAATTTTTAGGCTGCGGTATGATGTCAAAACCGTGCTGCTTTCGTCATGCGTGTATTTTATGCCACGGTTCCGTGCTAGTGGGAATCAACATTTAGACGCAGTCATCGAGTTATGGTCTCAGTAGAGTCTCATTATTTTTGTATTTAATCATCTTTTACTTTGTTTAATATAATAAATTATTTATTTTACAAAGGTGTTATTCTATTAATATCCATATATAACAGTACCCGATTAATTATTTTTTATGACAAAAAAAAACAGCTTGCCGTTATCATCTAATATATACCATTGTATAAAAAAATTACTTAACTAAATTCTTATTATCGTATCCTAGACGACTAAAGAAAGATCTTGACTAAAACCAAAAAAATTATTGAATAAAAATTGGTTAACCAAAACTTTCATGTAAGTGATATTGCATCTTTCCTAAACGTCTCTCAATCGATCCTTCTAATTCAGTGATTTTAAAAGATGTCAAAATATAATTCTAACTTTGAAGGGTAAATTCAAAAAATGTCTTAAGCATAATACAACACTTATAAACATTTGAATTGTATTATTACCACTGTTTACATTAGAATATGGAGTTAATTGAATTGGCTTCTGAAATAAATTATTTATTATTCAATGGCCAAAAAAAATTTTGTCATTTAATGGTGTTAAGCATAACTATTAGGAAAATTTATTTTTATTATAAATAGTTAAGAGTCAACCAAGTACTGTGATACTAATATTTTAAAAAATTCAAAAAGTGGAGTTAATCGATTTGGCTTGTGAACAGTTCATATGTATATCTAATATTATCTAATAATAATAAGTAATATTTAGAATCACATAAAAAGCAGTAATATATACAAGTTTTTTATTTGTTGCAATTTTAAATGAAATTAAGCCACGCTGCATTATTTCAAACGCATTTTGAGTCTCTCCTCCTTCAAAATTTTTTGTTGCACTATGCGTGATTATTATAACATTGTTCTTTAAGCTGATTGGAAAAACAATTTGGATTGGCCAGACCTGTTTTATAATAAACATATTTCCACATGTTACATTAGTCTCTATTTCTCTAACGATTACACATAAATATTTTATATTTTATTTTATAACTGAAACGTTATTTACTCATAAAGATGTAAGCATTAACCATTATAAAAGTGACATCATAATTTACAGAAATATGTAAAACAAAAAAAAAAAAAATACACTTTGTTATAAAAATCACAATGAATTCATATTTTTCTGGTATATATGGGAACTGAATTCCATCATTTTATTAAATATACCATTAAGTAGAGAGAAGGCTTGAAATATGCAATTTTAAAAAATTATTAGAGGAAAAAAACAAATGTATTAGAGAGAATATATTAGAAATAAATACTTATAGCCAAATACTGAATATTACTGTTTTTGTTTTGCAGAACTCTTCCCCCTAAGTTATTTATTGTCTCAAATCTATACTCTACCCTTAAAGCATGACATAATTTATGAATTCTCCCTAGCTAATAAGTAAATAATACTTAAAATAATATACAAAGCATATAGAACATAAAATAACATACAAAGCATATACATAGCATATAGAAAATTTCCATTTTATTGCCAAATCTGTTTTTATGCCACATCATGATCATGACATAATTATGTATTTCAACTGAGAATTATAATAATATAAATTTTATGTAAAAATTAAAATATTGTCCACACATTTGCATTAAAAATTGGTGTCCAGCATTTCCTGAATGGACCACACCCATTTTTAACATGGGCAAAATAATTAAATTCTTGGGTAAATTAAACAAAAGCCAAGCACGTGTGCATGGTTTTTTGTAATATGCCAGTAGTCTCAAATTTAAATTGCAAGCAGTTCAAATGCGCAATTTGAAAGGAAACGAAGGGACCAAATATTTTTAAACAAAATTACAGTGAAAAGAAAATATTTTACTGATGCAACAGTTACTGATAGCAGAGCATAAGTTGAGTACAGTACACTTTAAAACTTTAAATTGTTCTTTTATTAACTGTAATGTAATAATTTTCCGACTGTAATATGTATTTAAACAAATAGCTAAAATACAAGTATCTTTGCGGGGCGTACAAAGTTGCTTTGCAGACTGCCAGTTTGAGACCATTGTACTATATGGAGCTGGCCCAAGGCACGATGCAAGTGATTCACAGCATCAGGGTGCTACCATATGGGAGGGCACCTTGATGCTGTGCATGTGCTATTCATGAATTAGAGACAATAGTCACTATTGTCTCTAAAAAATATAGGGGGCGCTATAAAAGAACTTTGCAGCAGGGCACCGATTACCCTAGGGTCGGCTCTGGTACTATACAAAAAAAGCCAATCACCTGCTTAACTTTTTGTTGTAAAGTGGGTGTTTAACATGTGTTTGATTGTTTGTTGTATAATAGAAGATATTTCTATATATTTAATACAAATGTTTTCATATAAGAACAAATTTTGAAAATTTAATCATTTAATTTTTAAAGGAAATATAAACAAACAATAACAAGAGAAAAATGATATTGAATTTGGAGCATGGTTTATTGTATGATTATATATACGATATATTTTATTGTTTGTTAATAATTATTTTTACTATGTGATTTGAAAAACTCACAAATCTGGGAACTTGTTAAATGAGAACTCATCATAAACTGAGAACTAACTGTATTTTTTAATCTAAATCTATTAAAATGTATGAAATCTTATTTTCTGATAAGTATCTTCTTTTTAATGTAAAAAAATTATTTTTCTACAATAATTAATTAATTTTCAATGAGTATTTATAAAATCTGACATCTTTGAAAATTATGTAAACAAATTATTATATTTTACATAGTCAAAATCTTTTTCTTAAGTCAAAACAAATGCATTTCTTGCTTTATTTGCTAGCAGAGGCATCAAGTTTATTAGTTGTGTTGATCAAAGATCATTGAGTCTAAATGTTAAATAAGACGGCAGAGCAAGTAATCAAAGGTGATGAACATGATATGGAGAATTCATGAATTATAGCACTTCAACTTAAACGACTTCCAAATATATTATGTCAAATTTTATTTTATGTAATTTGAAATATGTTTCTTTCATTGTTTCTACTAAATATGAAAACATATTGTCAATATGTTTTCTTATTTTTTTATAACAGTTTCCATCTGAGATGAAATATTTATCTCTTACAGATCTTTTTAATCAAACATATAATAAGAAAATTATTAATATCATTCAAAAATTCTTTCCTTTACAGTGAATGATAACAAAGTAATTTGTTTTCTGTTTTTTTGGGAAAAAAGGCTGAATATATATAGTGATCAGTATACAGATAGGCCTCGATTAGCGCGACTTCGAATAGTGCGACTTAAAAAATTGGCCGAAGATGTGGGATTGAGGATGCACCCGAAAGGGGGTGCCAAAAAAAAAAAGAAGAGAAGGAGGAGAAAGAACGACGACGAAGAAAAGAGGCGGGAGTGCCAAGTTGTATTCTCCTGAATTTAATTTTAAGACGTTTTTACTCTGAAGAAAAGAGACGGGAGTGCCAAGTTGTATTCTCCTGAATTTAATTTTAAGACGTTTTTACTCATTTTGTTTTTCTTTACGAATTCAGATAAAATTAGTTTAATTTCCACATAAATTATTATGTGATTCAATTTATTTGTTTTATTATGTAATCATTTACACAGAATTTATAAATTAATAAATTTTTTCATATCAATTTTAATGAAAAGCTATATTGATAAAGTATGAACATTTTTGTAGTAATTAATAACAACATTGAAACTTCAATATATTTTAACAATTTCACTATTTTATTAATTTCAACAGTAAGTGTAAAAAGAGAATTACTGCACATTAAGTAATGTGTTGTTAACTGTAAATCTCTCAACATGAGTGGAAGTTTCCGGGGAAAAAACTGTATGAAAATGGCTGTTTTCGTCTATATCATCTAATACTTTACTTGTTAATAAATTTCTTAATGCAATTTTTTTATTAATAAATTACAGGTTAAATTGTAAAGTTGTTTTTTAAATTCAACAATGTAGGCATCGGCAGTGGCGGCTGGGAAAGTGTCTCGATGATGACATCATGCACAGAAGCTGTTTCCTGTGCAGGCAAGTCACTCTACCTTATATCTATATACCTTGCACATTGCTATCCTGCAAAAATTTGGTCGGAACTTCGCTACTGTGTGTGTTATACTGTAATGAAACCATCTAAAGGTGCCATGAAGTTTTGAAAAGCAATCATATTTATCTGTATGAATTTATTAAATCAAAAACTTACATCAATTCTAATATTTATTTATTAAAAAACTTACACAAATCAGATTTTTTTCCCACTTAAGTTGAATCTGCATTATTTTAAATGAAGGACAAGTGTTTATCTTTGGATTTTCTTGCTTTTTTTGTTTAAATTTCGATGAAAACGAAACAAATGAATGGTTGACATAGAAAAGCAATCATATTTATCTGTATGAATTTATTAAATCAAAAACTTACATCAATTCTAATATTTATTTATTAAAAAACTTACACAAATCAGATTTTTTTCCCACTTAAGTTGAATCTGCATTATTTTAAATGGAGGACAAGTGTTTATCTTTGGATATTCTTGCTTTTTTTGTTTAAATTTCGATGAAAACGAAACAAATGAATGGTTGACATAGAATATTGTTTATTTTAATAGATTTAACCAATATTTTAGTATTATCTGTGATTTTTTTTATTTTAAATGCGGTATTTTATAGTGGTGTATCGATTCTGATGATGACAACCGAATTTCTGATTACTATAAGTGGATGTATCGATTCTGATGACAATAACCAAATTTCAGTATTTTATAGTGGTATATCAATTCTGACAGAAATTCTGATTACTATAAGCGGAGCATAATGTATTTTAATATGGACGATTCGGGACTGTAAATTTTGATAACATTAAATGCTTGATAACAATATCCAAGATTACAATAAGTGGCTTCTACTATATTTGAAGTTGTCTATTTTAAATTATTAAATTTGCACATTAAATTAAACATAAAAATCAGATATAAAAGAGAAAAATGTTCTTTGTTATATTTAATTTTTCCTATTAAATATCATAAATATTTTTTAATTTATTAAAAATAATGCTGTTATCATTTAATTTATCTACACATTTGTTTCTACAGAATTTGCATTTTGAAATATTTAATATGAAAAAAATGATCATTTTCAACTATACAGAATTCATAATTTCTACTAACCCTAGTCCAATTAAAATTATCATCTAATAAATGCTATCAGGGGAGGAAAAAAATGCATTTAATTGTTTTTAATTAAATATATTTCTTTCTTTTGTTGATAACAATTATTAGTTAAATCATTTTTGAATAATTCTCATATTTACAAAAATAAAAATATTTAAATAAATTAATAGTGATA
>AYEL01079396.1:0-13880 GCA_000484575.1 Olivierus martensii
TTTTACTGTGATAATATGAACTTTTTTTAGAAAAGAAAACAATTATTCAATAACAACAATAATAAGAAAATATTTTTATGCAAATTATAAAAATTTATTACTATTTGTTAACTTGTTATTTTCTGAAGCTACGTCATCCTAACGATAATATCATTTTCCGACATCAATCTCACTTTGGAGTAAAATTTTACTTTACCTGTTGCGATCGAGCGCGTCGCTCCGCCGAATCCAATCTGCATTTATATAAGTGCATCAGATAGGCAATGCCGCACTGCCTGGTGCACTATGATGCAGAAATTCTTGACAATAATCCAAGAATCATATGTAGGTGTGCTGCGTTAGATCACTTTAGCTGGATTATTGTCGAGAATTTCTGCGTCGCAGCACGGCATTGCCTGTCTGATGCACTTATACAAATGAAGATTGGAGTCGGTGTGTGACACGTTCGATCACTTCAGGTAAAGTAGAATTTTACCTTTTAAAATGATATATTGGTTCTATATTATAATAATTTATTTTATATGTATATATTTAAAGTTTCAATAAAATATTTATGAAGTTTAAAGCCATCCTGTTACACTCACAAAAATGTGCACATAAAAAACAAAGACTACTGATAAGGTCGAAAATGTTTCTCTTAATAAAGTATTTATCCTATTTAGAACTTTGTTTTTTGTGTGTATTTTTGAAAATATTTATTTTGGCAAATGGCATTAATATATCGGTAACTAAAAATCAAAGACATCTCGCGTACAATTTATCGTTTCTAAATTTTTATCGAATTTTAAGTGCTAAAGTCTGGGGGTAGGCTTATACCTGGGTTTCGCATTTTTACTGATTTTCAAACTCTGAAGTCAGAGGGTCAGCTTATACACGGATCGGCTTATATTCGAGTATATACGGTATATCATTGCATTATAAAAAGAATTATAGCATAGTACTAAGACAGGTATATGTTTCTACAATAAATAAAAAGAAAAAGAATAATACAAGAATAATGCATAATTTCTTCCCACTTCTAATTCAATGTAAATAATTCAGCTCAATTTTTAAAAGTGGAAAAATATATTTATTAAACTTGAAGATCTTTCAGCTTTATTAAGCCATCTTCAGCACAACGTATAAGAATTCGAACATAAAAAATATAAAAAAAATTAAATAAATAAATTAAATTAAAAATATAAAATTTAATAAAAATAATTAATAAATATATTAAAAAAAAAAAAAAAAAATAAAAAAAAAGCACACTAAGCAGTGGTAAAGAATAAATTTAATAACACAAAAACGTTTTCGATATCTGAGATATCATCATCAGTTGTACACATAAAAACAGAATAGAACAGAGGAATTCTTTAAACCTTAAACTGACATTCCAAAAATAGAACGTGATAATACATTCAAATTTTATAAATTAATATATAAATAAACTATACAATTAAATATAACAATAACTTTTAACTTAATTTAAATTTTTCACTTAAAATTGTGCTGTGTATCACTCATTTATATAATCTACCATATAGCTCTTGGACACTAACAAAAAGAGCTATTCAAAGGCTGCAAACAATGCAAAGGAGTATGGAAAGATCCATGCTAGGAATAACTAGAAGAGACAAAAAATGTAATATTTGGGTAAGGAGTCAAACAAAAGTTATAGATATAATTCAAAAGAAAAAAAACTGAAGTGGACATGGGCTGGACATATAATAAGAATAAAAGATAATAGATGGACAACTGAAGTACTTCACTGGATATTAAAGGATAAAAAACAACCAAGAAAGAGAGCATATTACAGATGGAGAGATGAGATTGTAATTTTACATCAAAGTGTTGGAACAGAGAGGCTGTAGACAGGAAGAACTGGAAATTGCTTGGAGAGATCTTCATCCTGCAGTGGATTGATAACGATTGATTATGTTGATGATGATGATATGTTATTTATTATTACAAAATGTTTTTATTTCATTTCACACCTCTTTAGAAATATTTTTTGTATCCTGTGCATTAATTTTGCTGGAATGAAATGATTCCTTAATTATCTAGTGAAGATGTTCTTTTAACAAAGGTGTATTAATGAATCTTCTGTTACGAACATGGTGACAATATCTTCATCATCATTGTCGTCATCGTTGAGGATATTTAATTTTTCATTACTTTCATGTAATCATTCTATTATTTCTTTCAATAATTAATCTAGTTATAATAGTTTCTTATATTAAACTATATTCATCATTTTTGTTGATTTCTTCACAGTTAAGAAGAAATTGTGAAACATATGAATAATTAGTTCGTCTTTCTCTTATTCTTATCATTAATTCTTCTTTTAATTTACAGTTTATCATACTATTCTGTTTTGACAATTCATCTAGCATAAATTTTAATGTAATATTGGCTAAAAATAAATTAGCATCATTGCAACAAATTGTTTCTATTGCAACTGTTACAGGTTGTAATGCAGATATTAAATCATGTAATAAATCTGTCACTTGGCATAAAATTAATATCAATTTCCAAATCAATTAAATTTTTCTCATACAATTTTTAACTTCTTAAAAAAGCTCTAATATCTCCAATAAACTGTTCCATTTGGATTTTGAATCTGTTATTAAGTTTTTTCATTTCCAAATTCTTCGACTACATGTTTTTGCAATATTTCATTGTTTTTTATTGTAGATTTTCTAAACATTTTAACAGTTTTTTGAATTTTACTTATTAATTCATTGCTATCAGGATTTTTCATAACATTTTGAAATGAGCAATCAATTGTAATATTCATACTTTCATTATTATTCATTTTTTCATTTGAAATTTTATCATCAGAGGAATCATCATTCTACTATTTTCTTTATCATCAAGTATCACATGTATTAAAATGTGATTTATTTACTTGTACTAAATTAAAATTGAAGAAATATTTAGAAGAGTATTTTAATAACAGGTAGAGTATATCTGTGTACAAATACTTTATGATGCATACTGAAAATATATTGATTAGTGATGTTCTAATTATCTTAAATTAGATGATGTAAATATTTTTAATTAGATATATCGAATCTAGAAATAAGGGAAAAATTGGTGGGAGTGTTTGATATAGATTTTTGTAAAATATGATACTGGATGTAACAAATTAGTGTTTGCTTTTTGGCAATTTTTGGTTTGTATTTATGTTGTTATTATTAAATATAAAATATTATTAAATATCTAATTCAACTAGAGATATACCTTTTCTATAAAGAACTTCACAATAGCTAATTGAATACCATGAGCAAAACATAACTGATGAGTCAATCATTCTAGTATTTTCTTCATCAACTTCTACTTCGACTAGAGATATAACTTTTCGATAAAGAACTTTCACAATAACTAATTGAATACCATGAACAAAATACAGGGTGTCCGAAAAGTATCTTTACACTTTTAGAAAATTATTAAAAAGATACAAAGAAGAATGTGCACTTAAGATTTTTTGCATTCAATAAAGAAAGTATCAAAGTTTTTTTAAATGAAGTGGACATTATATGGCATCCATGATGGCGCCAAATATAGGTCTCTTCTCAAAATGGCTTCACCGCAGGTAATGGTGCAAGTTGTAGCGTAATTTATCAAATTTACATCTACAATGCAGGTACAATGTAAATTTCAGTCTGCATATGATCGAAATCTCCCTTCAAGTCTGACAATTTATGAATGGCATAAAGAGATTTATGAAAACAGGTAGTGTTTTGCCAAAAGCGAAATCTGGTCAGCCTAGCAGATGCTCTGATGATATTGAACGAATTCATGAATCTTTTCATCATAGTCCTCGTAAATCAATTCATTTGGTGGCCCGTCAATTACAAATACCTAAATCAACTGTGTATGATGTAGTGTTGAAAAATCGAATTACAGCGGCCATCGGGACAGTCAATTCTGTTATGCTTCGCAGAACCTTGCTTGAAATCTCTTACTGAATAATTGTGTTGTGTGCGACTAATGGTGCACATATTGAAATGTTGTAAGAATTGTCAAAAAAACTTTGATACTTTCTATTATTGAATAAAAAAAACCATAAGTGCATATCTATCTTGGTTTTTTTTAAATGATTTTCTAAAAGTGTACAGATACTTTTCGGACACCCTGTATAACTGATGAGTCAAGATGCCCAAATTTTTTCATTACTGATGCACCATCTGTTATTATGCCAACTAAATCTTCATAGTGAAGATTAAACATTGTCAGTTTAGTTCTCAATACCTCATCACATTTTTCAGCAAACATTTTTCCATGCACTCTTGCAAGACCCAGGTTCCAGATATTGCTTTTTCCTTGTAATGTGATATTCATAAACTGCAGGGTTGCCACTGACCTGGAAAACCGGGAATTCTGGGAAAAGTCAGGGAAAATGAAAATTGGGTTAACAAAGTCAGGGAAACTGCTGTTTTTTGCTAAAACCTGGAAAAATCACAGAAATTTTTTTCTGAAGTTATATGTTTCGAGCGATTTTTAGCGCTAAAAATGACGATGTTGCGGCATTTTGTTGCTCCATAAAAAAGATTATTATGCGAAACTCTGTGTGCATTAGTTCTTTCGTCAAGGTCGAGCTTACAAAATCTGCAAGCGTGTTGACTTAGCATCCATGTAATCGGGTGATTTTTAGTAAAAAATTTATTTCACTGTTAAGCGATCAGACACATTGCATCACATACTGCAGAAGTGTCTTATGATGTGGTAGCTTGTACCGACTTTAATTTTGCGACTTTCACATGCCGGATTTGATGGATGTTATATATTGTATATTTTTGCTTCAAGTCTTTAGCGCAGGAAGCATTTAAAGAGCGTACAGCTAACTAATTCGGTCAAATTTGTTTGGCGTTCGGTATAAAATTCGCCTTGCCATCCACATCTAAATGAATCAAATGCATGTAGACATTCGCTCAAGTTCGCTAATGTTATGAGTACTTTAAATAATTTGATTCAGATAACTGGTGTGGTTAAAGATTATTTTTCTGTAAGTATGTTATGAGATGATGATTTAATTTCCATGGTCACCAGAATCTATTAAAAATGACAAATCATATTAATAAATACATATGATTTGTCATTTATGTATCAATACATATCTGTATGTACTAGCAAAAGTCATTTAATTGAACACTTTCAAACTTGCTTTGATATACTGCCTAGTGAGGGAACTTTTGTGAAGATGAATGAATGCGTTGAGTGGCGTTCTTTACGACATTTACATGAAGTGAACGATTCATTCACTATTCCTCATTTGTTATACCTTAAGATTAGCGAGTGTTAATAAGCTAACAAACAAGAGAAGCTGTAGACTTCGAATTGGCAAGAATCTAGTTTATCTCTGAGTTAGGTGCGTCGCTTTGATAATCCTAACATGAACCTTAAATAAGAGCCTATATCCAATATGTAGTTGTAAATAATAATTTCACTGAAAATCTTTCCTCAGTTTTTTCATAATTAATATCACTGTTTAGGCAAGAACTTAACGTAGCTGTTGGCGTTAGATGTGTCACATTGCAAACTAAAATGTTGCCTCCAAATGATTAATAATGCGAATCGAATATTCCATTGTATTAAAGATTTATTTTAAAAAATTGTATTCCCATCGTTATTTGATTGTCGTCTTTTCATAATTCAGTTAAAATATTATTTAGGTTCCTGTTAGGAATAGCTGTGGATTCGCCTAATTCAGATCCTTTCCTTCGAGTTGGTTAATGTGTGAGAGTTGGTCAGGTTTGTGATAGGCAGCAACCGGACTGATTGTTTAGAGATGAAGTAAATTTTTACTCATATGTTTATGTGCCGAGAAGTGTGCTTTATGAATACTGATATATCTTATTTTTTATTCAATTCAGTTAAAATTATTTTGTTTTCTGTAGATGATAACAATTTTTTTTAAATACTAATTTAACTTATGTTAACGAAACTGGTGGGAAACGATCTTGATTGACAGTAAACGTTCCTTGTGTTTAAATACTAATTGATGTCATATTATTAATTTACGGCTAGAAGACGTAAACAAATTATCACGAGAGAGTAAAAGTGGAAGTGCTTATTCACTGTAACACCGTTTTTTTGTGATATTAGTTTATTTTGTTGTTATTATTTTTATTTAGCAATTTAGTTTACTTCTATTATTTTATTATGAACCAGTTATTATGGCGTCATGCCCAGCACTGCTTTCCTGTCTTCCGTACTGACTATATTTGTTCTTTGCAGAAACGTATCAGATCCCTACGTACTGACAGGGACATCCAGCAGTATATCTGCGAATATGTTTATCGAAATCGGGTCCTGTCAGCGTACTCCACCGTTTGATCTAGATTTGGTTAAAATGGTAAGAATTCTGTTTTGACTGCTTCGCGTTTTCACGTTTGACTTTACAGTTAGTGTGATTCATCTATGAATAAGAAGTCGCGTTATAGCGCACCTTAATGCCTGTCGCAGCGTACTCCACACCCGGGGGACAGTTCAACCGATTCCTCGCAGATATCAGGGCAGCCTATCCTGGCCCCGGCCGTACAGGCCTGACACATGGTCCGATTGGAATCGAGACTTCCGGTGCCGAGCAGAGTTACGATGATTCCTCGCCATCACCTGTTTCCACATCGTTCTCGCCACCACCAGTTCCCATATCACCTTCGCATCAACGCACCGACGTATGTATCGTTCAGCTCAGTTTTTCCAAATGCTGTGCACGCATGTTTCTCTCATCTAATGTTCTGTTTTCCACTGTAGGTACAACAATTGGGCACAAGATCCTTCGACATCTCTGCGCAAGATTGGGAGGACGCCGGACCTAGCGCGTCTGAAGGAGCAAATTGAGCCACCGGCCATTATTTTCTGCTTTGACGCATTTGTTTTTCATTTTACCGAGCAGAGTTACGATGAATCCTCGCCATCACCTGTTTCCACATCGCTCTCGCCATCACCAGTTCCCATATCACCTTCGCATCAACGCACCGACGTATGTATCGTTCAGCTCAGTTTTTCCAAATGCTGTGCACGCATGTTTCTCTCATCTAATGTTCTGTTTTCCACTGTAGGTACAACAATTGGGCACAAGATCCTTCGACATCTCTGCGCAAGATTGGGAGGACGCCGGACCTAGCGCGTCTGAAGGAGCAAATGGAGCCACCGGCCATTATTTTCTGCTTTGACGCATTTGTTTTTCATTTGGCAATAAAGAGTTATTTGCCGTAACAATTTTATTTTTTGTTTTTTACCGTTTCTAGTAGGCAGGGTGGCGGCCGGTCCAGAAGCGGCAGGAATGGCCTACATGGCTTGGTACTGACAGCAGGTGTCTGCGTGATAATATATTACTACTTAAATAGTGTATAATATATATAATTCTATTTGTTTGAAGGAGACAACAACTCTAGCATCTTCTCCTATTTACATCTTTAGCCGCGCCGCGACCCAGCGCGTCTGAAGGAGCAAATTGAGCCACCGGCCATTATTTTCTACTTTAACGCATTTGTTTTTCATTTGGCAATAAAGAGTTATTTGCCGTAACAATTTTATTGTTTGTTTTTTACCGTTTCTAGTAGGCAGGGGATGCGGGTGGCAGCCGGAATGGCCTACCTGGCTCGGTACTGACAGCAGGTGTCTGCGTGATAATATATTACTAATTAAATAGTGTATAATATATATATATATTATATATGCACATACTTGCTACAGCAAGTGTCTGCGTGATAATATATTACTACTTAGAATTATATATATTATACACTATTTATTTGTTTGAAGGAGACAACAACTCTAGCATCTTCTCCTATTTACATCTTTAGCCGTCACCTGTTCTCCAGCAAATATACTATGTTTATGTAGTGTTGTAAAGGCTATGGCAATAAATGTCCTTGCTATTCGTATGGCTCACTTGGGAATTTAAAATGTTGCGTGCAGTCTTCCTCTGAATAAATGAGGTGTTTATAAAATTACTTCGACAGGTCGGAATGGGAAGAATGCACTAAACGGGATAAACTGTTTTCCATTATTTTCAAATGCGCAATCCGAAAGTACAGTGCAACGAAAATGCGAAGCAGTCAAAATAGAATCCTACCGTTAGGGTATTTTAAAGGTACGTTTTCACGATCAATTTTACTTAAATGAACAGGGATTTTAAACAATTTTAGCAAATTTTTCCATTTTTAAATATAATAGTGTTTAATAGGGCTGTGCGATGGCCAAGAAACTACCGATCATCAATGCATCGATTATTTTAAAATTCATCGATGGTTAGAGAAAATTAAATCAATTTTTCTACAATGGTATTTCTAACTAAAAAAATGTTCCTAAGTCCAAATCAATCAAATGTTTATTTTATTGAAATGCAATACGTACAAGATTATCTATTTCTTCTATTGACAATGAACTTAAAAGTAAATATATATTCAAATGTTTTGGCTGATCATTACCAAAGTCGAGGTAAAAAAAATTACGGTATTGGCGTTCTTGATTTGTTTCGTGTCATCTGCAGCACTAGCAGTACTGCTAGTTCTCGTAGGTCTAACCGAAAGTTTTGATTGCTGAAATGCCATAAAAAAAACTACAAAGAAACAATAAAAATATTAAATCGAGGTTGAAAAAATTACGGTATTGGTGTTATTGATGACCTTGGTTCATGTCATCTGCAGCACTAGCAGTACTACTAGTTCTCGTAGGTCTAAGCGAAAGTTTTGATTCCCGCGGGCCAGATCCAGCCCGCGGGCTGCCTTTTAGGGCCATGCGATGGCCAAGAAACTACCGATCATCGATGCATCGATTATTTTAAAATTCATCGATGGTTAGAGAAATTAAATCAATTTTTCTACAATGGTATTTCTAACTAAAAAAATGTTCCTAAGTCCAAATCGTCAAACGTTTATTTTATTGAAATGCAATACATACAAGATTATTTATTTCTTCTATTGAAAATGAACTTAAAAGTAAATACATATTCAAATGTTTTGGCTTTAAAAAGAACAGGATAAGATGAAGTGCTCTAAGGGATATCCGACTGCACAATCTGCGATCAAAGGAAACGTTAAACTATTCATTTGTGTTTATCGTGCGAGTTCCGACATTAGATGAGGCCAAATAGTTTGACTGCCTGGGGAAAACTGCGTAATCTGACATCTCAAACGCATTCGTATAATTCCGTCGGGATCCGGGAAGGGAAGCAGAAAACTTAGAGGTAAGCTGGAAATCTGTATTCCTCGTAAACGAAGTATACCAATGTTTGCACACTAGGCTCCTAACAATCAGTTGATAGTAAGTAGTGCACGAGGTTTGACGTTATACCAGTCCTCGCCGCAGTCTGCGACGCGTTCCATTCCCAAATTGTGCCCTTAATGCAGCACCCTTCGAGCTTAAATAATAGCAGAAAAGTGCTTTTTCAAACTTCCACGGAAAAAAAGGAGATATTTTAAAGCCAGTGAGTTCTTGTAGGTCTAAGCGAAAGTTTTGATTGCTGAAATGCCATAAAACAAAGTACAAAGAAACAATAAATATATTATTGGCTGGCTAATCCTTAGAATTCGGTATGTTATTGATGAGACTAACCTTACAATTGAATATTCTTTCTTTGAGCTACGACACTAACTTTACAGTTGAATATTCTTTCTTCGAGTTTAAATAATAGTAGAAAAGTGCTTTTTCAAACTTCCACGGAAAAAAAGTAACGACTATTTCTCTCATCAGCAAACATGCCATTTGGAGCTTAAATAATAGCAGAAAAGTACTTTTTCAAACTTCCACGAAAAAAAGTAACGACTATTTCTAACTCATTAGCAAACATGTCATTTCTAGTATCATTTCATGTAGAGAGCCTACAAGCAGAGAGTGGCCATACAGGCAATAATTTTTTATTGGACACTTACAGTCACGTGACTTAGGCCGCCATTAATTTTTCAAACTGTAGTTGAATATTCTTTCTTTGAGCTTAAATAATAGCAGAAAAGTGCTTTTTCAAACTTCCACGGAAAAAAAAGTAACGACTATTTCTAACTCATCAGCAAACATGCCATTTCTAGTGTCATTTCATGTTTTGACCAGCGCCACCTGGAAAGTAGAGATGACGATATCTAGTGTAACGATTCAGCATGACTGCCATTACAAAATTAAAATATTTAATAAATTAATATTTAATAAATTCTTAGTGAAAAATTACACCATCGATGGTGCCAATGAAATACATCGATTGTTATAATTGTCGATGGTTTGATGCATCAGCATGAAAATCCATCGATTAATAATCGACAATCGATACCATCGCACGGCCCTACAAGGCAGTCACAATAGAATCTTACCGTCAACATATATAAAAAGCATTTTAAATAATGCGTCAAATTTAAACGTATGATAATTCGATTAGACACAAGTTCAATGTTGCATTATACCCATATATAAAATTATAAAATATTATAATTATGTTCTAATAAAGATCATTTTTCACCAGGTTGAATTTAGGGAAACATTTTTTGTGCTAATTTGACACACTTTAATAATATCTTATGCTAACTTTTTATCGTTAAATTTTTATTACAACTAGATTATACAAGTATTGTTTAAATATCAATGACATTTATATGATGGTTAACGATGCTATATTAAAGCATGATGAATTTCTACACTGACGGAAATAAAAATCCCAACACCAAGAAAGACTTGTGTTAGATAAACAAAAGTGTTTACACATCTTTCAATATAATTACACAAAAATTTTGTTATAAATTTTAATTACAAAAAAGAAAAGATAGTTATGATAAATTCTTTTCTGTACTACATATATGATAATCATTGTTATTTTTATGATAACCCTACATGAAAATTTTAAGAACAAAATAATAAAAGCACTTTATATCATTTAGAAGAAAATATAAAAATTGTACAAGCATGGAGATATTTTGAGATATTGTTAAAAGATTAAATTTATATAGCATATATAATATGCATTCATTATCTTTTAACCCATCTTCAAATTTGTAATGGAACAAGTGATTAAAAAAATGCCCAGTTCAATAAACTGGAATTTCTTTTAATGCCTCTTCATTTTATATCTGGGAATTGATTTTAGAATTTGTAAATTTCAATCCAAAATGGTGTGTTCATTGTTCCATAATAGACAGAAATATTCATGGTAAAAAGTTTTACAAGATATCTATTTCAAAATCTGGTGGATTTTTGAATGACAGATTTGTGAGGTTCTGTTGTATATTTTGAACTTTATTTTCTTAATTTATTGAGAGTACATGTAAAGGAAGTAAAATTTATAGAATAAGAAATAAATGATTTTCATTTACATAACTTTTTAGTATTTGCTAATTTAATTTTTGGTTACAATAGAAATCTTTGTTTTAAATGATTTCAGAAAAAGAACTATAGATAATCTTTGACTTGTAATGAAGTTCAGTTTGAACCCTGCTGTCTAAGTCAGAGTAGTTAGAAGATGAAAATGTCCAAAATATGTGTATTGCCCACTACCAATATTTATTACTACACCTACTTTATTGTAATAAATTTATTGAACACAAAAATATAAGAACCAGATATAAAAAGGATTCTTTCCATACATCGGACTGTTACTCAAGTTTTTGAACCTATGTCAGTTGCATTGACCAATCAAAGAATTTAGTAATTATATCGTTGTATGTATGAGTGCTCGTAAGTTGAGAACTACCTCTATTAACAGTTACTTGTGTGTAATCTATGTCAGTTGCATTGACCAATCAAAGAATTTAGTAATTATATCATTGTTGTATGTATGAGTGCTCGTAAGTTGAGAACTACCTCTATTAACAGTTACTTGTGTGTGTGTAAGTTTCTAAATATTATTTTCTAGGTCAATATTTTTCAGATTTAGAATTAATAAATATTGTAATATTTATGTAATAAATTTAATTGTCTGTAAAATCCAATATATTTTCTGAATTATTTATAGAATTTATAGATTATTTATTAGTTTATTTAATTTGTCTTAATATAAATGCTTTACAATGCTAAGTGATGAATTTAATCATATAGATAGATGCCAAATAATTAACATTATTGAAACTGAATAAAGAATTTCCCGATTGAGACAAATTCATGAATTTATATAAAAAATTTGATATATAAAATATTTAAAAAATTGCATTTTTAATTTACTTTTTGTTAAATTATTACTATTTTACAAGGTAATATAATAATTTTAGTTATGATACTGCTATAATGAGAGTTCATAATACTGTCAATTAATGAATTTTGATAGTGTAGTTATCATATGTCATCATAACTATCATAATGTGAAATAAATTGTACATGTGCATTTTATTACAAGGATATTATTATATTTCCTGATTTTCAGATAGGCTTTATAAGTTAAAAATATTACAATGCATATCTTTTTAATTTACTATTATATTTATGTATTTACATAAAATGTTATAATAAATTCATTATACATTAAGCTGACATACACAATGTTATCAAGGATACAAATTCTATATAATTCAGCAAGCTGCAATATTTAAATTTATTTGATAAAAATTTGTTATAATTCTTAGTTTAAATTAAATATTAGCAACTTATTTTGTTGTATATCCACTTTGAACATTTATGATAATTTTTCATATTTGTAAAAAATATATATACCTAACAGATAGGTATATATATTTTCTACAAATATTAAAAATTATCTGTTAGGTATATATATTTTCTACAAATTTTAAAAATTAACAGATAATTTTTAATATTTGTAGAAAATATATATACCTAACAGATAAATTACTTTAGTGCTTAACAATAGTATAATGTTGTTAGAATGATGTTACTTTTATTCTTGATAAAAAGAAATTAAAACTAATTGGAAGAATCAGTTTTGATAAATATAGTATAAATAATCATCATATTTACTGAATTCAATTTTTACTTTACTTCTTATTTTTACTACTACTATTAAATAATTATAGATTGTAAAATATTGAATTTTTAAGAAAAAATTATTTCTAATATTGTCAAAGGGTAACTTAATTTTATTTATTTGATGTATAAAACTAATGAACATTAGAACAACTATATCGAAAAAGAAAAGCATTTATATTTGTAACAAGGTCTTTTGACTTTACTTTAAACTTTGTCAGTAAGAACATTTAATAATGAAATATGTTAATTTGTCTTAATATATTTTAATTCAATCCATATATTATGAAATTACATACATAATCATAGAATTATCTTTAATAATAATTGATATATTATCATATGTATTAAATTCATTTATTAGAAATTTATTGTAATATTTTTGAAATAATTTTAAATTTGTAAATAAACAAACTAAATGGATTGAATATTATAAATCCTTTATTAAAAATATTACTGTTTATCATTTTGAATACAAAAATAAATATCACAATTGATTAGTTTGGTTTGTTAATGTATGAATTATTCACATTTAAAATATATATACCAGTATATATATACATATATACACTGAAACCTTTCTGTGTTGAACACATTTGGTTCCTTCAAAATGTGTTCAACTTAGAAAGGTATCCAACATAGAAAGATTCATAAAATCAAAATTTTTCTAAACATACTAAACACTAAATTTTCATGTCAATGCAAACCTTTATTCAAATCAAATTGGAAACCTATTATTTTAAATAAAAACTCAAAAATGTTAAATACACACTGCAGTCTGTAAGTAGAGTTTTCCTTTTTTATATTTAATTTGCACTTCATCCACATATTTTCATTTTTATTTTTTCTTATACCAAATAGAATTTCAACAATCTCTGGTTCATTATTAGAAAATGCTTATTGTTCAAATTCCTCTACATATTTCAAAAACTGTTTCATGATCATTTGGTTCCTCTTCCAACAAAGTCTTTATATGAACTGAGCTGGATATAATCTTT
>AYEL01079397.1:0-10100 GCA_000484575.1 Olivierus martensii
TTCTCATCCTGCTTGGGGCCAAAGATTTTCCGGAGCACTTTATTTTCAAATGATTGGAGAAGGTTCAGTGAGTATTTATGTAGTGGCCATGTTTCACTTCCATAAATTATTGTTGGAATGATGAATGTCTTATAGATTTTAAGTTTCAGCTTGATAGAGATTTGTTTGGAGGAGAAAAGTTTTTGGAGTGAGAAATAGCATGCATTTCCACTTTGAAGTCGGCTTTTTATTTCTTCAATTATGAGATTTCTATTGTTTAATGTGCTTCCCAGATACTTGAAGTTCTTAACTGCTATTACATATCACATTTCCAAAACCAGTTGGACTGTAGAGGAAGGGGGATAGACATATGGATTCGAACCCTCAAATTTTTCCAAGATGGGGTTTGATTCGGATGTTCTTATTAAAAAAGTCAAAACGTTTCCAAGCAGCAAATCCCACAAATTAACCTATTGAAGTATTGTTTTATACAGTGTTCTTAGATAATATTGTGTAGCCTACATGAATTAGCACTTGTATAAAATATGGCAACTAGTTTTCTACAACTATACTATAAATTTTCAACATGTTTTCTATTTCTTATGCAGGAAACATAAGAAAGTAGGAGTTTATTTTGTTCCACTGCCTTAAAAAGTTTAATTTTTAATTAATTTGATTTTGCTCATGACATATTAGTGAAACAACATTAAGAGAGGTGACATTAAACAAGGATATACTGTGTAACAATATAATATACATACACCCACATCAATAAAGCATACTTTAAATTTCAAAATAGAATGATAATTGAATGTATGAAAGTTCATAACTAGAAGAATATCTAAAATTAAAATATATAAACAAATAATTTAATTTAAGAATTTAATATACAGTTATTTTTCCTGCCTTTATGAGCTAATTCATTTTTTGAATGAGCTTGCTAAGTAAGAACTCATAAACCAAGAGTCAATTTCCCATAGACATAATGTTAAAACCTGGATTTCTGTTCTCAACAAGGAAATTTGACTTTAATAAAATTAAGTAAAGGTTAACAAAAATCAATAGTATATGTTTAAACAACTATTTGTTTGTCTAAAGAAATGTAATTACAGCAATACTTTGCATAGTCCAATTTCACTATAGTCCGGATTGTAATTGTTAATAAAAAATTTTTAATTACTTTATTTTTTTAGAATAAATATGAAATGTAAGTGTGCTTGCTACTTACTATCTATAGTGACTCGAATAGCCACTATGATGAGCTGAGACAAGCAGGCGGCTACTCCATGTTGCCAAATTTATCTGAACAATGTTTGTTATAGTGCCTGCCTCTCAAGTGTAATGTTGTCAGTTGTTTATTGCAAACGCTTAATTGAATCATTGAATGGGAATGAATACTGGGCATATTGACGTTTGCGACTCATCAGCCCGTGGTGGCCCAGTTCAAGTGGAATCTGCCTTTACGGAGCACCGCTCTGGGTTTGTAATGGCGCCGAGCGGCCGACTTGGAGAAAGTGAATGCGTTCATCTGCTGGGCGAGCCCTCTTTATCTATTCGTCTTTATGGGCTCGGACCCACTTTCTGTCCCCTTCTATTATAAATTTTTATAAAAGATTTTAATGTTTAATGCATATGAAATAATAATTAATATAAGAATTTACGATTTAAAAAAACATGAGCAAATCGAAAATTTTTTGGAACCAATTATAATTTTTCCCATGGGTTATGTACCTCGAATAGTCCGGTAAGAAAGAGGAACCAATTAACCGGACTATGCGAGGTATTGCTGTATAGTCTTTAAAATTAAGCAAAAATAATAATGAAATTATTTGTCATATTAAAGAATTTTTATTCTTCATTATTATTGACAGATATTTAGATGAGCTTTAATGCAGATGAACTACTATCTTAGGCACAATCCAAGAATAGAAGTTATTTACATAATATGCTGATAAAGCCAGAGGATACACTACTATCACTTCTTGGCTGCCATTCTGAATTTTTTGATTTTGAAGCAGACAATGAAGTTTCTGCTATAAAACCAATTGTATTGTATTGTATAGCTATGTATGTGAATTTAAATGCCTTTTATGAATGCTTAGAATTTATTTATTACAATTAATGTTCATATTTCAACCTTTTTGTTACTTCATATTTGAAAAAACTCCGTAACTCCAGAAACTTGTAAACTACCTGTATTAATAATCATTAGATATTTTGGCTGACTTTTGCTTTCTTTTGAAATACAATTCAGAAATATTTAGAATCAAATAATAAATACAGTAATTTTTACAATTATTCTTTTTTTGTTTTATTAAAAGAATTTAAACTTAGTATTTTATTTAAAAAATATTTTTAATGCTTTGTTATTTTATTATTATTATTATTATTATTGTACTTCAATTTTTATTTTGTTAATGCTTTTGAGGGAAATTAATTTAAAATAATTTCAGGTAAGAAAATAGTCATAAAAGGTTAACATCATTTTAGGTGATCTTTATATTTTTAAATTATCTTTTTTTACTTTAAATGGCTCTGGTAGGAACTGAAAATGTTAAAATATTTATTTTAAATTATAAAGATAACATTAAAAAATTCTAATTTAAAAAAGTGTTTGGTTTTTAAATTAAATGAAACAAAACTATATAATTTTTAAAACTTGCCATACATTAAATCAAGGTATTCTGTTGTGCCTACACTTTGTGATTCATGAATTTTTGTAATGTGGGACTGGGGGTGTTAAATTATAATTTTAATTAACTTTAATACATAAATTTAAAATTACAATAATTCTACATTTAATTCATTATAAGATAAATTATTAAAGTTACACTATTTTAATCTCTCTCTAGATTGATTAATATTATAAGGCTTATAAAAGTTATATTTTTAAATTTATGTATATTGTATATATAGTATTATTTTCATAATATATTTTATATTTCTAGATTGCGTTGTGTAATAGAAAGAAATATTTTTACTATATCTATAAATTTATAAATTATTGATAAATATATTTCTGAAGATTTTTTAAAATATATTTTGCACTAATAATCTTAATTTTATAAAATGAAATATCTATAGCCTGAAAAAAATTACATACTTGTTCACAAGTCATTTAATATTAAAAAAAACTACTTTTATTTGAAATCTACTTTAATATAATTGAAATAGAATGTTCCTCGATTTCTTTCAAGATTTCTAATTGATGTTTTATATATATCTGTTTTGCATTGAGTCATTTTTATTTCTATTCAGTCATTCAGTTTTTTTTTAGTCTATTTTTATATTTTATAAATATAGAAAAAAGATTATGAAATATAAAAATAAATCCAAAGATATATGAAAATACAATAACATTTTATAGATATATTCTAATCATATTCCAACATTTGATGCTAAAGCTGTATACATTCTATTACTTTTGGATTGGTTAATATATATTTTTTATTTTATTTTATGTAATATTTTTGCCATAATTTCTGTATTATTCAATTTCATTTCAAGTTAAAATAAAATATTAATATAGATATAGATAAAATATATTTTATATTCTGTAATAACTATAGTACAAGAGTACCTTGTACAGTGTGATTAATGCATTTTAAGAAATTATTGCACTAATTGAATCTGCACTGATTGGGGAATATATTCAATGGAGAAAATGGCAATTCATTTTGAAACCGAATTTTTACCATTTAAAAAATTATTAGATCTGACAAAGAAAAATACTTTCTGCAGAATCAAAAGTACAGAGATATGCTGTGATGTTGGATTGTTACTCTTACCAGAAATGTTTGTAGAATTGCCAGATACTTTTATATATATTTATTTTATTAAAATAATTAAAAGTTTTTAAATTTAAATATTAAAATAACAGGAAAAACTTTAAAATTTATGTATAATAAATTTATAGTAGTAATTAAATGCCAAAAACAGAGATGTGACACTGTTGCAGACCATCATCTAATATAGTGTTTTCAATTTTTTCTATTTCATGGCATACTTGAACCTATAGTTAAACTTCTCTAGCACACTTAAATTATGATGATCAAAAAAAGCTTGCTTATGTATATATATTTATTATAACAATGATATACTCATATAAGCAATTTAAAGAGATTTTAATTTTTATATGTACACTTTTTGTGTTTTGGACTTGTTCTGAAAATAATTTAATTAATGATCTTTAAAAATTTTTGTGGCACACTAATGGAAAATCACTAATCTAATAGATAGTTGTACAGTACTATATTTATAAATTGTTAAGATAAGATTTTTAGGAATTTCTCTTATATTAGACAGGCCATGTTGAACATAATACTGCATTATAGTGGATCATTCTGCACTGATTAAATCCTTTAAGTGCAAATTATAAGCTGCATTATAGTGAATTTCACATTGAATGAAACTGCATTATATGATAGTAGTGTATAGTTTTTCTTCTGATAACAATAGAATGAAATTAATTTCTTGCATCTTTTTAAAAATAATTATCTCTATTGCTATTCTAATTTTTTTATATTTGATGCATATTCTTTTTGATTTTATAAATTTTTTATTATTATAAGTGAACGTTTATAAGTGTTTATCTGATTTTTATTAAAATATTAGAAAAAGTTCATATGATTTAAATAGTTGATCATAAAATGCAAATTAATGAAAATATTTTTAGATGATTATCACCACTAAAAACATTAATAGATAGGCAAAATCAAAAAGTCAGACAGTGAAATAATAATATAAAATTGATGTTATTGGTTCTTTAATTTAGAAAGATGAAATTATTATACCTTAAATCCAACTCCATTTTTCTTTTATGATTTTTATATTTATGTTTATTTTGTTTAAAGTTTCTCAAGACTTCAACAAATTTCATTTTAATTTATTTAATATTACTAAACAATTATTTAAAATGATGCTAAATGGTCAATAAATTACTTTAAAAAATTTGTAGATCCAATGCTTTGCATATTAATGCTTTCTTTAAATTTTATATTTTATCAAATAAATAGTACAGTATAGAATTATTTAATAACTCAACTATTTTTGTTTAATAATTAATTGTGTTTAGATATAAAAGTTCCTTACAAAATTAATTTTAAAATATTTACTTATAGTTACTAAATTATTACATATTTTGATCTCTTTTCAAATTATTTTCAATATTTATTTTTAAATTAAATTTGAATATTTTAAATTAAAGTTCCAAATACATTAAAATTAAATACAATTAGCAATCTAAATTAATATACTAATAAAAATAAAGGTTTTGCTAATAATAAGCAGGATAATTTAAATTTTATTTTCTTTTTTAGCATTCAATTTGCACATCATGAAATTCTATAATAAATAAAATTAATCATAATGTATAAACTCATGCATATAAAAAATAAATATAAAAGAAAAAATACGACATAGTTGTATATGAAATGAAATGAAAAATCACTAATATCTGTTTTTTAATTTTGTAAAATAAAGCTATATTTTCCATAAGAGTTACAATTTATTAATAATAAACTATAGCTGTTTAACTGTATAAGTGGAGAACTAGGATAAAAATAATAATAAGCTTGCAGTTATTTTGTTTTATTATCAGATCTTTAATAGCAGAAAAAACTATAAATACAGAAGTGCTTTCAGTTAGTTTGTCCATCTTCAGCCTTTTCTGTTAAATTTCACTGTTCTCTGTACAGTTGAAGAGGAACAAACTAATTTAAGAATCCTTTTTTTGTATGTGTAGTTTTTTTACTATTAAAGATTTGATAAGCTTTGAACATTTTGTTTTATTAGTTGTCTAATTTTATTTTTTCATAAATATTTGAAATTTGTAGATATATTGTAATTATTTATATACACTATAAGCAGTATATATGAGTTTAGATGAAGTTCAAGTTATGAGTTTTTTTGCTAGATGGAAAATAATAAGTTCAGTGTTTTAAAATATTATAGAACTTCTCTCTGTATACTTTACAGCCGGGATGTCCAACCTTTTGGCTTCCTTGGGCCACATTTAAAGAAAAAAATTATCTTGGGCTGCACATAAAATATACTAATTCTAATAATAGTTGTTAAGCAAAGAAGTTAATAAATAATGTATAATATATGATATCCACCATGAAAAATAAGCAAAAATGTCATAGCATAATAATCTTTGACTTCTTTTCATTCATTTCAACGGTATAGGGGCTGTTTTCTTCATATCTATTCTCATCTTCCGTGTCTTTTTTATTAGGTATTCTCCCTTTCTTATCATTAATATTTCTCCACATTTTTAATATATTATTCCTATGGTAACTGTGTGCTTCTGCTTGTTTTATTATCCATTGCAGCTCTTCTTTAGCACTTTCCCATATACTACAATGTGTAGTTATTCTATTGAGCAGAGCTCAAAACGATGCCATTTTTACGTGCCAGGGTTCTTTTGATGTTTTGTGTATAAATAAGGGTACATACGTGTCCTTTCTGTATACCCAGGTTTGGTATTCACCTCTCACTATCTTAATTTTAATGTCAAGGTAATTAATTTCTATTTCATCTTCTTTCATTTTTTTCAAGTTTAGCCCCAAACTTTTATCTTCAAATATCTACTCTATGTTTATTAGATATTTAGTAGACGCTC
The DNA here is from genome assembly GCA_000484575.1 of Olivierus martensii. Taxonomy (NCBI): domain Eukaryota; kingdom Metazoa; phylum Arthropoda; class Arachnida; order Scorpiones; family Buthidae; genus Olivierus; species Olivierus martensii. The sequence goes on from AYEL01079397.1 coordinate 6,602, forward strand.
ATCCCGACTGTGAAGATATATCGTAGATATATTGACGATATTATAATAATAAAGATAATATACTTCATTAAGTACCTAAAAATCTCAATGTTTTGAGGAAGTTTATTTATTATATTTTGGGCCACAGGTTGGACAGCCCTGCTTTAGAGAATGCATTTATTAAATGTGTTTAAGTAGTTTTAGCTGTATTTAAGTAAATCATCATAACTTAAATGCTAATCAATTTTTAATGAATTTATTGAAATGTTATTTACTTCTAGATATGTACTATACTTATAAAATTCAATATTTGTTTTTGTTAAAAGGAAATAAAAGCTTCAATTATAAGTGTTTTTATTAAATTTTTAAATATATAGAATTTAACATTGACATTTTTATAGCATTTTAAACAATTTATATTTTCATTAATTTAATAATCTTTTTCATTAACCTTAAAGGATCATGGATTTGATTTGTATATAAAGAAAAACAAAAGAATAAATTATTAAATTTAACACTTTTTTATTCAGTCTCAAGTATAAAATTATAAAACTATTTAATTCAGAAATATTAAAATAAACTTTTGTTGATCAGTATTTTTTAAAATTTTAGATAGATAAATTCAAGATTTATTATTCAGTTATGGAAGTCAATAACTATGCAGCAAATATAGAACATTTATTATATCTCAAATTAATATTGTTAATATATTATATATATTTATAAAAAATATTTAAGATTAATAGAAATATATATATTATAATAATAAGGGAGAGAAGAATAAAATATAAAAATTAGATTCACTTAAATTAGAGCCAACAATGTTACAATAATGCCCAAAGTGTTTTCAGATAATACATCCATTTTTAATGTATTTCTTAAGACATTTGAAACTAACAAAATGGATATATCATAACTGAACTGTCTGAAGAAAAAAAGATGCAACTATTACATATTTTAAAACAACATATGTAGATGTAAATATATAGTTATTTCTTTCAATTTATAGGTAGTCCTCAACTTAAGACCACTTCAACTTACAACCAATCATACTTATGATGGTGATGTAATCAGTAAATTCTGTGATTAGTCAATGCAATTCCATAGGTTCAGATCCCTGAGCCAATAGTCTGTTATATGGAAAGAGTGTGTTTTTGTGTCTGGTTCTTGTAATTTTGTGTTCATTATGTTTATTAAGATAATGTTTAATGTCCTAGTAAACATTAATAGTGAGAAATCAATAAATTTTTGAGCATTTGAGACTTACAACAGTGGGGTTTGAACTGAACCCATAGTCAAGGCCTACAAGTATAAAACATTGTATGTTAAAAGTAACACTCAGCATAACAGAAATTAATTTTAGATAAAAGTCAGACATTTATACTGCTTCTATCAAGAAGTAATTTCTGAGCAAACAACAAAGTATTCAAATCCCTCTTGTTAACCAAGAAGTTAATTCATTATTGTTTGCTGTAAATAGACCATTTTTTACTGATAGTACTATGGTTTTATGTACCTCTTATATGGAGTCTTATAGTTTCCACAACTAACAAGTAAATAAATATCAGAAGGTTTATTACATAACTATAATTAAATTAAACAAAAATTCCACATTGAATAGATAATATAAAAAGGTACGTTGAATGTAAACATCTGCATGCTGTTATCACCTACACGTCACTCCCTACTATTCGGCTGGAACCTCGATGTCCTCATCTGCCTCAATAGCCGTTCCAAATTCCAAAATCTTTTTTTGGTCCTTGTGTATGATTTCATGTGCTGTCTGATAGGAAAAATTGTGCGTTCGGTTCCCCATAGTACTAAGTTTTCTCATAATCTTCTGTTTTTATTTTTCTTATTATAATGAATTAATTATGGATGAAAAAATATTTTTTATATTAATTCACAAACAAGCCTTTAAGTAGAAAAAATACAGCAATTCTAATGTTATTAAAATATATGTAAACATTTTTAGTATTTTAAGCCACATAGGGATTATGATTTATAAAGAAACAAATAAATGTTAAGAAGTAATCAATATAACTATGAATGTAAAATGTATTGGAGGAATTAAAAACAGAATGATGGTGATGTAAAACAAAGACTAATGATGTTTTTTTAAATGATTTTATATTAGACCAGTGTTAATTGTTACAATATTTGTTAAGATTATTTATATAAGTACATAGATTAGTGGTTTTATAATGAAAAACATTGAGAATGGAGGATATATTATATTATTATTTTTAAAATGAATATAGGATAATCTAAAACATGGACTATTTATAATAGTTATGTTATAGCTTTTAGACTTATTTGATTAATATTAATTTACTATACAACAGTAAAAGTTCAAAAATCTATACTATTTGAGGATCTGTTCTGTCTAGATCAAGGATGTCTAACTGTTTTGCTTCCTTGGGCCATATTTTTTTTTTGCTTAACAACTATCGTTAGAAATATACTATTTCTAATGATAGTTGTTAAGCAAAAAAGTTAATAAATAATGTGCAATATTTTTGTCTATTTGTCATATGATATCCACCATGACAAATAAGCAAAAATGTCATAGCATAATAACTTTCGTTCAGAAATTTTATTATTATTATTTAACAAGTGAAGAAATTTTAATCACCGAAATAAGAAATAAAATAAAATCTGAACTAACTTATAGGACCTTAAATAATTTTATTTAAAGTCCTATAAGCTAGTTCAGATTTTATTTTATTTTATTTGATTTGGGACCTAGTTGTCAATTTGAAATAAGAAATATTTTGAAAATGGGAATAGGAAATGTAGATAGGTACTTAAATAATAAAAATTTCATTAACTTCATTAAGTACATAAAAATCTCAATGTTTCAAGGAATTTTATGATTTTATGTTGGGCCACATTTATTACAGCATTGGGCCGTATGCCACAGATTGGACAGCCCTGGTCTAGATTCTCAGACAGCACTTTTAAAATTAAAAATTTAAGAATGAATAAAGGAGATGAACAGGCAAATTTTATTAGTTTATTCATTATTCTGCTACATGATTTGTTGATGATATACATGCACTTTCACAACAAAAGTCAAGAAATTTTAAAAAATTTGAATTTTCAAAAAGTCCAAATTTTTGGAATACAGATTTTTGGATTTTCACTGTATAAGGATTAATAAGAATAAATGTTAAATATTATACTGAATATTAATGATTATATTGTTACTTATAGAAAAAAACATTAATAACACTAAGTTTGTAGCATTTACTGATTCATATTGTTCTTTTTTAAAAAATCCATTTTTATATTTATGTTCTGTTTCATAAGGTGAATGTAACTGAAGAGTGGTTAAAATACCAAAAATGTTTTTACCAAATTTATTTTAATAACACTGAAAACTGCTATTTTCTTCTAACTTTAAAAGCTTATTTGTGAAGTAGTAATGGAAGAAACAGTAGATTTTTTTAGAAATTTTATATGAAATAAGTTTTAATTTTACACTTAAAATAATAATATAATATTAAAAATTATAAAT